>VDFB02281492.1:111340607-111374667 GCA_007258455.2 Sequoia sempervirens | reverse complement strand
CTAGGCCTACCATCACCAGATGCCTCTTCATTAGAAGATAATAGTTTTGTATCTTGCAATCCCCTGTTATACTCATCAACAACTTTTTCTGCTTCCTCTTCCAAATTCCTGATCAAGTCATCATACAAATAGGGTATGTGATTGTATCCTCCCAAGTTCATTTTATTTTTGGAAAAATCAATATACCCTTCTAGATCAAATCCTTTTCACATTGGACCCTTCTTCATGTTGTATTGCAGAAATTTGTTGAGAACCATATCATATCTATCCCTTGCTAATACAATGAAATCACCGAAGCATAATGTACTAGGCATAAATGCATGCTTTCTAAAAGAACTCAGATTCATAACATCTGAATAGTTCAATTGCGTAACAATCTCCAAATATGCAATCCTATCAAGCACCGTCTTGGGCAAAATGAAGGGTGCATCTTCAAATCCATATACTCTTATCATGGTCACGTCTTCTAGATAGAACTAGTCTCCCCAATTGTGGTTGACAGGTCCACTGAAATCCTTAGGCCTTAAAAACCTTTTTATTTCATCAAACAATGAGTATTCACAAGGATGATTGTAAAATCTGTACAATGGTTTCACAAAAAACTCTTCAAAATGTAGATAAGAAGAATTAGGAAATTTGAAATCCCAGGTGGCAGTCCAGAGTTGTATTGGTAATAACCTTCCTTCCTTATCAAATTATACAACCCTCATTTTTTCAAGCCACATCTGCAATTCTTGTCCATAATAAAATATCATATGCATTAGGATTGAATAAGAATCCAAGTGCAAGATAGGAGCTCCACTTTTTATTGCCATCAGTCCTAAATCAAGTACTTTAAATATGTGTGAAGCATAATAAAAAAACCTTGAATTATGACATTGGATGTCTGCTGCAATTACCATGGGTACAATTGACATGTGCTCAGGGGCCTCCATTCCCAACACTTGACACACTAAAACATATGTGTACCTCATGTGGGGTTCAAACAAATCAAAATGGAATGGGGGACCATCACTGTCATTCAGTGGAACTAAAACACCATCTTTCTTAGACCTATGTAGTGGCAACCTCCAACCCTTGTACAAAGTATCCATCCTCCAGAATTCCTTTTCTAGCTATTCAGGTACAATTTTTTTACCACACACTCCCTCTAGGTTAAAAACCTCACAGATGGTAGCTTCAGATACATGTATAAACAATTTTCCTGATGGATCACAAATAGCTTTACATTTTGGATTATAATAGGTAGCTAGCATCTTCACCAATTCTACATTTACAAATACATTGGGGAAAACTAGTTTCCCTAGGTTTAACTTCTAAGGATTGCACACTAGTTCGTATCGGTTCCTTCATTGGTAATGAAAAATAAACAACTCATATCCCCTAATTGGGGTCCATATGTTTCATATATGCTTTCATTTATCCTCTAACTTTTCCACTTTTTCCCTAAGTTGTGCAGATCACTTGGCCTTAGGTCCTGAGCCGGGAAATTGATCAATTAAGTCCTGGTTTAACTTCCTCTCAGCTACCCCCGGTTCCTTCTCTACTTCAATTTTTTTCTTTTTTCCTCTAGGATTATTACTCTCACTCTATTTCCCACCTTTTTCTTTTCCTGAGCTAGTGCTTTCCATTTTATGAATCACAAAACCAGAAATTTAATTACAGGGAACTTACAAGTTTATTTAGAATTCTTTGACCGCAAGATCCTTTGGCCCTTCGTCTGTTCCTTTGCTGCTAAATTTGCAAAATTTTCCTTCAATTACTTTTCTCAATTTAGGAAATCATCAACACATTTGGTAGTAATACTTCCATTAATGTCCTAGCTTTAAACACGAGTGTAGCTGATCTTTTAATTTACCCACTGTCACATCAAATGTTTTATTGGCAAGACAATTCAAACTTTGGGCGATCCTTTTATCCAGGCTTGACTAATGTTCATTAAACATTCTTTTGGTCAAGGAGACATTACATTGATATCACATAATCTATCCATTTGATTCATATAAATGTCGCTAAGAGTCACCCCAATGACTATCTTGATCTGTTTGTGTCTTCATCGGCAAGACATGGTGTATCACTAAGACATTCAGGAATTTTCCCAATGTTATAAGTCTCCCCAATGATTATTCCTTCAATCTCAAGTATGTTGCCAAGACTCCTACTGATGTAATCTTATTGGCATGACATAGTGGGTCGAGAGGACATTTTGAACTCATTCCGATAGCATTTGTCTTTGCGATAGTATGTTTCTTGTTTTGTCGGCAAGACAAGATGAGTGTTTCACTGATGATATTTCATCAGCAAGGAAAATGCACTTGAGTTGACTCAGGGATCTTACTCCGATGGCATTGGTTTGGCTGATACAAATCCTTGTGCTTTGATTGGTGAGACAAGACAGATTTCTTGCCGATGGAACTTCATCGGTGAGACCTATATGCTTGGTATGACCTTTTCATTTCACCCCAATGGAACTTGTCTTGCTGATGAATCTCTTTATCGGTGAGACCATGGACCGTGTCATCCTGATGTGTATCTTCTTATGTAATCTGACCAGTGTGACATTTATGTTCTTTTGCTGATATGCTAAAAATGAGAATATAATGATTTATGAATCAGAGATACCTGCACAAATTCTTGCCGGTATGGATTATTTGAATACTAGATTTTGGAGGTTTTTCATGATATCAAATGGTCAAGAATGATGTGATCATATGTGACTATGATGGATTATACTCAAGATAAGAATTTCTTTAGGGAATCAACGAGTACAAAATCACTATAAAATTTTCAAAATTTTATAGTTCCAATAGAGGCATAAAAATTGCTGCCCCAAGGTTTCATGGGCATATGACAAGTTTAAAGGCTATTTTCTTTGTAAAATAGGCCTAATCAATCTAATCAACACAACCTAGAAAGGGTGATTTGGTCCAAAGGACTTGTAATTTCCCTTGAAGTATGTTTAATAACTCCAAAATGGGTGTCTAAAACCATCAAGGGTTTCTCTAGTGTTTTGGGAAAGTTTTGAGTTATTGGGAAAAAACTAGGTTTGCACTGTTACAAGGATTCAAGGAGTCAAAGTGTGAAATTTGACTTCTATTGTTTGTCAGGATTTGAGAGTTGTTTGGATTGTTTAAATTGGTCATTCTAAACTTGTTGGAAGCCTCTTAAAGGTAGGTTGATAGGTTGGTTGAGTTGAGCCTCCCAGGTCTACATCAGGTAGTTGATATTGCTAAGGTGGATCACTCCTTTCTGCAAAGGCCATACACTTATGATTGGGTCAAGTTTTATTTTCTTTAGAAAATTTCTATTTCCTTTTTGATAGGTTATGATTTGATTAGATGGGTTATGAAGCACTTATTTCAAGTAATTTATGTCTATTTTAATTTGTAATTTATTAAATTCAAACACATCCAAAATTATGTCTCTTGTTTTAATTGATTATTACGTTATTTAATTATTAACTCAAATGAAACCTCCAATTTAACTATATCTAATTGAATTTATCTATTTTTGAACATTTTTAGATCAAATTTAGTAATTAACTCAAACAACTTTTCCAATTTAACTATATGTAAATATAACTTTAAGTTATTTTTATTTTAACTAAAAGTACTAAAGTTACAACATACAAATTAAATGATATTTATGATTGTAAAATTTATGATTAAATATATCTCTTAGAATCCTTTTTGTCCCAATTTGAAAATAATTCTATATTATAGAATACATTTTTTAAAATTTTAAGATGAAAATAGCAAGGAAAAATCAAACAAATATCTTTATGAAAGAAGTATATTGGCGTGAAATTAAATATGATTTGTATTCCAATGTAAAAATTACAAAGAATGGAAACAATTCTTTCAACACATAAACTATTATGTATTAGTCAATTAAAATGAAAAGGCTTACTCTATATTAGTTAGGATACACAACTAAGAAAATGATCTAAATAGTCTAATAATTTGACCATTAGCATATAGCAATTTCTATAGAGTTGTAGATCTCTTCCATTTAAAAAACACAAAAAAATATTAGGTAGATAATAAAACATCTTTCATTTCTATAGTGACTTATTTATCCTAGAGGAACTAAGTATATAGTATACAAAGAAAACCAACAAACCCACAACTACCCCTATTTTGAAGGAGTTTATTTTTCTCCCTTCTGATCTCCTAATATTTTCTAATTATTTTAAAGAGATAAAGGGTCATAACACACTTTATTCACCCACTAAAGTAGCTTGGTTAATGAAACTTGAAAAGTAACAAAACAATTGCTACATTTGGCATTTCCTTTGAATGAAGAGTGGTGACAATAATCTACTTATAGTTTAATAAAACACTATTTTTATAAGAAGGCTTGACATTAGAAAGATAAGTGTTACTTATAGTTTAATAAAACACTATTATAGTTTTACCAACATATACTATGTATGCTTGCATGGCTTCTTAGTTAGTATATGGGGAGATAGAGATAGATGGGAGAGAAGAGAGAGAGATAGAGATATATGGGAGAGAAAGAGATGAGATATGGGAAGAAAGAAGAGGCAGAGATAAAATTAGATGGATAGGGGATGGGAGGGAGAGATGGTGAGAGAGAGAGAGGGAGATAGAGAGGGAGGAGAGAAAGGGATATAGATAGGTAGAGGAGGAGATAGAGAAGAGGGGAGAGGGATATATGGTTGAAGAGGGGGAGGAGATATAGGTTGGAAGAGAAGAGAGAGAATGGAGTTGAAGAGGAAGAGAGAAGAGAGGGGGATATATAGGTAGAAAGGGAGAGAAAGAAGAGGGGAGAGGGAGAGTGATATGTAGAAAGGGAGAGAGAGAAGAGAGGGAGAGAGAGAGAGAAGAAGATATATAGAGGGAGAGGGAGATACATAGAAAGGGGTGATATAGAGAGATAGAGGGGGATGGTGAAGAGATAGAGAGGTTGTAGATAGAGAGGAGAAGATATGGATGAGAAAGAGATAGAGAGAGGAGTGAGGGAGATAAAAAGAGAAATAGAGATAGAGATATAGATAGGAGAGATGGAGGGAGAGATGGAATGAATGAGAGAGAAAGGGGGGAGAGGGAGATATAGCTCAATAGATAGAGGGGGAAGAGGGAGTGACATAGATAGTGGGAGATATAGAGTATAGAGAGCGACAGGGAGAGATATATCAATCAACCTCCCTATATCTCTATCTATTCATCCTTATCTCTTTATCTCTCTACCCCTCTCTATCTCTTTGTCTCCCTTTCTATTTGTATGTTTCTTATTATCTCCCTCTCTCTCTATATATTTTCTTCCCTATATTTATCTTTGTCTCCTTAAGTGTGCAATGGGTACATTGAAGAGGTCTTAAAGGAGAATTATCATATCTTTAATCAAATGGCATGCTACCTTGAGCATAACTCCCCACGGACACATGCCATCCTTGGCTTGTTGACATGAAACAACCGATCAAAATTTAGTTTCTCTTTTACCTCTCTCTCTTTTCCTTTGTATCTCTTATATTTCTCTCTCATGCTCTCTCTCTCCCTATCTATCTAAGTTCATCTCTTTCTCTCATTCTCTATCTTTTTAGTTTTTCTCTCTCTTTGTATTAGCTAATAGGCTACATATATTGTGAGATTTGAGCTTGAAACAAATCTCATTCCTAGAAACCACTATTGTGTCATTGGAAAAAAAGTTTCAACTACCATTTAATGGTAAACCATCTGTAGTGTAATGGTAAAATCCTCTAAAATATCAGGTAAAAGCCTATATATACTATTATATAATAATAAATATAATCATATTATATATAATTTAATATAATGTTACTATTATATTAAATATATATTATATTAATTATATTTTGTATTATATAAAAATATACTTATTATTAATTATTAATTACAATAATTTTATATGTATTTAATAATTTTGTTAAAGAATATAATATATAATTATAATAAGTCGAATAATTATATTATTTATTATGTAAAATATAGCTAATATATACTTAACTATATTGTAGAATATTAAAACCTAGCTAAATGACACCATAATTTTTAATTTAATTAACATACTCTAAAACCAAATGAAACCAAGTTATAACTCATCAAATTGGAGAAGTGAAAGGTCAATATCAGTGCCAAGGAAGAGTTTGGAGGAGTCAAAACAAGGTCAATACCAATGCCGAGGAAGAGTTTGGAGTTAAAACAAGGTCAATACCACGCTGACGAAGAGTTTGGAGGAGTGAAAACAAGGTCAATACTAGCGTTGAGGAAGAGTTTGGAGGAGTGAAAACAAGGTCAATACCAGCGCCAAGGATGAGGTTGAGGGCACTCAGGGAAAATTGATGACCAAGGGACACTGAGTACTGTAAGTTTGGCACCCCCATTCTCTTTAACTTGCAATTTTCATGCCTAGTTTCCAAAGATCTTCGTACATTAGCACCCCATTCTTGTAAAATGGTATAAGATAAGACAAAAAATAAAATAGCTTAGTCTTTCACATTTTTATCGACCAACCTTAATTCTTTGAAAAACTCCCATAATCTACCCAAATCTTGGTTGAGGTCTAGGATTTCATCACACATAGCCTTCATCACATGAGTCTGAAGCAATTGTAGACTTAGCCCTCTCTACAAGCTTAGTGAATTTGATCACTTTATCTTTATTTTTCCTCCAATCTTTATGTTTGTCCCTCCCCTTTCAATCATCTTGCAAAACTTGAACTTATAGTTGCCTTTTATTATTGATCCTTCATGTGCTCATGTCAATCTAGCTATTTGACCACCTAGTTACCCCCAACATCCTCCATGTTAAGCTTAATGCCTCCCACCTCCTCCAAAAAGATTGACATTGTCATCATTCTCATCTAGAACTCATAGTCAAGTCCCACTAACTTTTAGGTTCAATTTGTTGGTGGGAAAATGTTATTATTTGTTGTATGACCTACCTCAAATATTATGTCCACAAAGTTGATAGAAACATAAAACAATAAGAAAAAATTCAAAGTTACAACTAAATAGGGGTTATTTCCTTTTGGCCTCTTCCACCTCTTATATTTCAACATAGCATGAAAATACGCTTACATAACATAAATTCAAACAAATGGAAGCTTATAGGGGACAAAGGAGCCCAAGTATATGCTAGGCTAAGCTAGATCTAATGAATGGAAATAGAGGCATACAATTCTTCTTTAATACCTCCACCACAAACATATGCAAGGAAAGGTCTCCTCCCTTCTTGGTAGTGATAACCTCCTCCACACACAACCCTTAAAAATTATGAATAGAGGAATATAATCTTTGAAGAACTCAAAGTTGATTCTCTCCTACCTGATGCAATTAGTCATTTTATCCTTACAAACATTTATAGTGATTACTAGAGGCACATAGACCAATTCTTCATAATAGAAGAATTTGATCATACTTTTCCAATGATGGCATTATGAGAAAACCTTAGGTTAAATGAATAATTCCTAGCTAAGTTCTTTAAATCATGTCCAACCGTATAAGAGAAGACCACTGCTATGTGTACTTGGATACCATGGAGAAAGGCTCTTTGGGCTCTTTCATCAATCAAGGTATTGTTAAATTTTAACACCTAAAAGTGAGAATGAAGAATCTTTCCTAGGATGGTGGCCAATTATGCTTCTCAACACCTAGATTACAAAATATTTGTCAATATCATTTCCATCACAATTAAACCTATTGCTTGAGATATAGTCATATAGGTAAACAATTGGCTTTCTTGATAGTAGATACATTCTAGACAATTCAATCCTTGCATCAAAGATTGTTGAATGGGCCCAAAAAACTACTCATGATGCCCTTACTATTAAGTTAAAACTTTGACAAGGCATATGATTGCATCAAATGTCCTTTCATTTATAAAAGGCTCAAATGGATTTATTTTTAATCCTAAATTATTATCACACATTCATCTATTTGTTAATGAGTGATTGCACAATAGTGTGTCCCACTTGTGGGATGAGGCAAAAAAATAATCCCAAAATTTCAAAATTACAAAATACCAGTTCAATGAAGAACCTTCATTTGAAGGTGATGTCGTCATGACCTTTGAATGAAGAACCTTCATTCAAAAAAGATACCATGCCAAGACTTTCAAATGAAGGTATTTTTTATTTTAAATATTTCATGTCCAAAATGCTTTATAAAAGGAACCTTTGCATGAAGGACCTTCAAATGAAGACCTTAATTCAAAGGTCCTTCATTAGAAGATCCTTCAAATGAAGGTTCCTTTAATGCCATCCCATTATAGGTCTTAGAGTTGTTAGAGATATTTTGTTTCAAAGTAGAGATTGGATCATCAAATAGTGTCACCATGACTCTACCAAGATATCCATCAAATTGATAAACCTTGACTTAACAACCACAAATTCACAAGAAAATTTCCCCTATCAGCCTTAGGGCATCAATTCAATGCAAAGTTTCTTGCTTTAACGGACCCATAAATGCAATAAAACTATATCATACCATGTTGCAAACCAATCCACCGAGTTACAGTTCCAAGACAGTGGGTGGATTGGTGGATGTTATTTCTATTTAGCCCTCAAACCCTTACATAGGAAAAATAGGGCAGTCCCTATATTTGATTGTTTTCTCCCACAAAACAATGATTTAACACTTAAAAACAAATGAAAATGAAAGGGAACACATATATTTATCTACACCAATGATCTCAGAGCATTTCAAGTTTGTACGGATCCATACAACACAAAAGAACTTCAAAAAAATAGTAGAAACACAAAAAATTACTTCAAGAACGTGGTATTTGATATGAAATTTTGGTATCAACTCCTCCAACAATTGAAACAATTGAAATGGGATGGGAATACAATATGATAGAAGTGGGATAAGAAATGCATCGTTTGAAGCATCAAACCAATATGCAAAGATGAAAGAAAGTGCTAACCCATTAAATTGAAAAAGTTTATTTTAACTTTAAGTTTGTTGGGTAGCCAATTCTTTTAAGTTATCAAATCCTACCATCATACATAATCAAAATGTTGTTGTTTCAAATGACTATGAGCACTAACTTTCACTATTTGAAGATGTTGAAACCTTGTCATAGAGAACTAGAAAATTGATGCAACCACTCATCCTACCTTAAAACATACCAAAAGTCTCCTAGCAGTTAGACATAGGAATATTTAAGATGACTTAAACAATTTGTATTGCCAAAGCATAAAATTATGATGACTTAACAGGCCTAGTACACACTCCCTCCCCATTAACCACTTAGACATATGGAAATTAAATGTAAATTTTCTGCTATTTTTAGTCATGTAGGTGTCCAATAAACCACTTGGTTGTGTTTCCCTTCAAGTTTATTTACTTGAATGAAGAGAAAAAGTACTTTGATTACAATTAGAGAATACATTTGAGGCCTTGGTTGTGTAACTGGTGGACCATAGTCACATTTAACACTTGTTACAAAGTTTGGGAGTTAAAACATTAAGTAGATTTAATTTGTGATGGACACATTTGGAAGGTAGTAACAATAACCTGCAATCTATCAAGACTTGATTACCTTATAACCTGCCAAATTCTAGCAATGAAATGATAGATTAATCATAATGTCACCTTGGGATCACATCACCATGAAAGAAATTCATCCAACATCCTTATGAGTGTAGGTACCACCAAATAGGTATTTTTCAGATTTGGCTTCCTCAAGTGAGAGAAATTTAGGAAGAGAAGAGGAAAGCGAGACATGTAGTAGGTCTAAAAGAGGGAGATCAACTAGAGGTCAAAAGATTAGAAGAAAATTCTGCAAACACATGAACTTGCTGAAGGGGGGTCGTGTTCTTATGATGTTGAGAGCATAGGTGACATATAGGTTCCTTGAGGTACAAACATCTATAGAAACAATGGGTACCCAAGGAACTTCCTCCAATAAACATTGTTTTTTGTGTCAATGAGAGGATATATTGCATAACACCAACATCATTACATGGTTTGGGCCTATTTTGCATGGACGACATAAAGGTATGTTACAAAAAAGTTACTGAATTGATGGAGTATGTCAAACCTTGTTACAATTACAAAGATTTGATGTAGCTGGTTCAATATACACAAAGTATGCATAGGTATGCACTGTCAAAAAATTATATACAACTAAAAGATAAGGATCAAAATAAAGGAGTGGCTATGTACATTGAAGGAAGGCCAAAAGAATCAGGGAATATTGCAAGGTTTATAAACAGTACATGACCTGGGTCAACAAATAAGCAACCCAATTGCATATTCAATGCACGCGAGGGAAATCATGTATTTGTATGTGTGATAAAATCAATAACTATAAGGGAAGAGTTGCTAATTGATTACAATTTGAATCACTTAGATACAAAAAAAGTTACTATGGGGGTGGTATGTACTAAATACCATTTTACCCAACCTCCAATTAATGACTCCAATATACCATTTTATTATAATATTTTTTTTCCATAATTCTATTCGTTTCATTTTAGTAATGCTTTTTTATTTTTAATTTCTGTCACAATGGGACATTGATCATACGGGGAAGGCTTCGGCCTAGAGCATAGATTGCGATGCATCTTTAGGCACTTCTACCTATAGGTTTACCTGATTGTAATTGTACAAATTAGATACGAGCAAAATGTTTTATTATTATTTTTTTTTCATAAGTTTATTGGGTTAATTTCAATAATGTTTTTAATATTCTTGTTGCAGTTGGCTGATCGGGGAAAGTCACCAGTAGTAGAGGAGAGCATCCATAGGGATGCTTAGTCACTATTATGTGATGATGACATCACATATTCAAAAAACCCTCTCGATATGATAAGGAAGACCCAAAAAAATGCAATGAAGAAATCCTTTAGTTGTTATTCATAGTGCCTCAAACATATGAGATAAGAGAGAGGGTTAAAATATTGACTGAGAGAGCACAAAACTTGCAAGTAAGCTGTCATGAGGTCTTTAATTATAACATAAGTTCATTCATGGTTTTATATTTTGTACTCTTTTATGTCATGAACTAAAATATGTGTTGTTTTTATAGGATTTTTTGCGTCCTCATGATGTTGCTGGTCATGATCAGGTTACTACAGGTGCTTTCTAAGGAGTAGGGGTTGGTACAAGTGTCCATCTTGATCTTCCTATGCATACATCACATCATCTGACCCCATCATCTGTGCCTATATTTTCGACTGAAATGTCAAAAACATATACCATGTAGGCATTCGGTAGTGCACCCTCTAGCAATGAACACATGCCAAAACATGAGTTAGGACATGTACCTGGGGATGCAGAGGCCACTAGTACTAGTGATGTTTTAGCAGAATTTCCTAGATCTTCCCGTATTACTAGTATAGGAACATTGCTGGTCACATTTGTGGTGACTGATGATTTCATTCCCATAAAGATAGAGAAGGTCCTAGGTACTTTAAAATGTTTTAATTATTATTATATATAATCCAATTAAAATTTACTTATTGATAACTCTTTTTAGACTAATGATCCCATGATCATTTTGTAGCAAATGATGTTTTTTATAAACATCTAAGTGATATTACATTGGAGCTCTTTGGGCCCACCATAAGTACAGGGTAGAATTCCCAAAATCAAGATTTAAAAGATGAGCTCATTAACCGTTTAGTTGTGTTGTTCGGTGATAAAAAATTCAACCGAACCAAGGTCCTTAAGAAAGCTGGTACCTATCTAAAGTATGTGAAGAACCAATATAGGTCACATTTAGAGAAGAAAAAAAAGTATGAGCATACTCCCATGATTCCAGAGAGGGAGTGGAAGGACTTGGTGTCAGATGGAAAGGAGAAGGCTGAAAAGAAAAAAATGAAAGACACCACCAAGCCAAGGTATGTGATACTATCAACAATGTAATTATATACTAATTACTCTTTATTTTTACATAATATAACGTATTTCAAACTTTTCATAGGCTACCCAACACATCGAAGGCAACAAAGGAAAGACTAGAAAAACACAGGAAGCAAAAACTTGGCTCTGGTGGTTATATGAAATTAGCTGCATGAATTGTAAGTATCAATAAATGAAATATTGGGTCCAAATAATAAATTGCAAACAATTTTGGTTTTATCACACCATAGAAGAAAAATTCATGATCTTATGCAAAAATGCAGGGCTCTGAATTCAACAAAGTTCCCACAAAAGAGGACCTGAAGATTGCCTTCTAGCAAGGCTATGGAGCTGTGGTTGGATGCCTAAGAGTCTTGAATGGGAAAATACAATCTTCCATTGCATTTGACATGTAGGTAAATAAACTCAATAAAGTTTATTTAAAATTGAATACTTGTGAAATCTATTCAATATTAATTTCCACCATAAAGTAATTATGTGCCTATTTTTTTTAAATAGACAAGCAATGATAATACTGCACATGACATTGGAATACAACCTGGTGAGGGTGGAGCACAACCTATAGATGAAGGTCATGGTGTGCATCCCAATACTGGATGTATTCATGTGCTATACAAAATGCAGTATGGATTAATACAATTAAACATCTTTAATTGCAATTAGTGTATTAATTAATGCAACCTTTCATGTTTCAACTTTAGAGCATGTAGAGTGTGATCAACATGTTGAGCTTGATTAGGCTAGAGAAGATTAGGAACATGATGTCACCCCATCAGGTAAAGAGGACCACTCTAATGTTCTTTTAAACATATTTAATTGCAATTGGTGTATTAATTAATCTAACCTTTTGTGTTTCAACTCTAGATCAGGATTTAGAGGGTGTTCAACATGTTGAGCATGAGGCTATAAGACAAGATCAGGAACATGATGTGGCCCCATCAGGTAAAGAGAACCACTCTAGTGTTCTTTTAATTAATGAAATACTTGTAACAATAATAATAAAACATATCAATTTAACATTTCTTTGTTATTGCAACAGACCCCCCTTGCAGTGGCGTCCATGTCGTGAGTACATGACTAGGCATACATTAAGATCACGAGTAGAGGGTAGAACAACTGAAGGGGGGACAAATGATTTAGAAAACGATACTCCACTTCAAATTTTTTTAGCTTCAGAAAAGAAACAAAAAAAAAGTGATTGTAATCATATTATGACAACCATATTTTTGATAATATGTAAAAATTCAAAGAATGAATGTTATATGTTAATGAATGAATGTTATATGTTATTAATGGATGAATGAATGAATGTGAATATGTTAATGAATGAATGTTGTATGTTATTAATGGATGAATGAATGAGTAATATTATATGATTGGGTATGGGGAATTGAGAGTGATGTGAGGTGGGGGGAGGGGCCAAATGAGATTCCACCATCATGTGGTTGGCTCTATTAAGTAGAGAATACTAAACTATTCTCGAAACAAAGAGAATATCAATAAGTTAATGCACTTTTCAATATAATAAATGCATCATTTGAAGCATCAAACCAATATGCAAAGATGAAAGAAAGTGCTAAATTTTCACTATGGTGGAAGAAAAATGATTCTTTATACCCTTATGCTTTCATTTTCCAAGCCAATTTCTCCTGCTTTGCATAGCTCTACCATGTTTTTGGATGTGATATGACCCCTACACAAAAAACATGTACTAGTTTATGGCCTTCAATCCAACTACATCCAAGTATCTTTTTAATTCCTCTATCTTTCATCAATCTCTTTACTATTTGAACCTCGTATATATGTTTTAGATGAAGAACCCATTATTGTGAAATGTGCCTCTAGTTGAGTAAAGTGAACCCATGCTCTGCATCATAATTTGAAGTTGTTTCCATTCCAATGTTTTGAGTTTAGTTTGTTTGTATGGCTTTGTATGAATACCACATTGTGTTGTGTGTGGATTTGGTTTCAAAGCTCTGTTTCTTTTATTTTTAGTGGTGACATAACTCTAAAATTTGACTTTTGTGCATAACAGGTTAGTGGAAAATTTGACAGCTCTGAAGGGTTTAGAGGCTCGATTGAGATAGCTACACATATATTTGGATCTTGTTGTTGTTGGGAGGCTTCCACTTAACCATAAAATTTTGTACCATCTGCAAGTATGAAAAATTTTCTCTACTTACATTCATTCAACGTACTGTAATATAATATCTGACAAAAATCTCCTTTTCATTATACTTAGATGGATTTTCATGCCTTGTTCCAAAGAAAATGTTTTAGAATAGGCAAGAAGAATGCTGGAAAGGGTTAAGGAATTCGGCTTTACACCTGCCAATTGCATAGTTTACTTCATTCATCCAACATATTGCCAATGCATTTCACAATTGTTGGAATCATATCCTATAATTACAAAACTAGTAAAATTAAAATATGTAAGTTTCAAATATGGAATTACATATCTTTCTATGAATTTTTGAAAGAAAATATCAAAATGGAGAAGTATTAACAAAATAATTTGCATAATTTCTAACAGATCAAGGAATTTTTTTGTAGAGTTATCTTGAATATATTTAAGACAAAAGTAACTTTTAGAGATTGAAGCAGAATATTAGTAGTCTAAAATACCAGTCAATGCATCTTAGTAGTATCTCAATTCAAGAGAACTAGGTCCACTATCCATTAGCCACTAAAACAAATAAAATCAATTCATAAGATTATTTGGTTCTAATAGTGTTGTCTGGTTGCTTGTTTCTTTTTTATTGTTAGGAAGTCATCAATATACACTTGGTTTTGCCACCTTCTCTTGCCTCATGGCCAAAGAGTTTCTATAGAAGGCATCAAAGTAACCTTCAAGATTGACAATGGAAATGAGTACAAGGTCAATATAACTTAATGTTAATTGGGTATGATTTTATTTGTTCAAGACCAATTTAGATTCATTTTCTGCTCACACTACTTTTATTTACATTTATGTTTTGCTAATATCCATTTTCCTTTATATTCATATTCTTCTATACATATTGTGTTTACAATAATGTTTTCCTTAATTTAATTTAGGGGAGAGGACCTAGTACTTGAGCATGTTTCAATAGTTTTGATAGTAGTGGTTTATATAATGCCCAAAATTTTTATCAATATTGGACCAATAGTTGTGACTTTAAAGTTGTTAGTGTTGATATATACAACACATGTATCGACAAACTAATATATACTTGATATACCAATTTGAACAACATAAAAGCATCAAAATGGAGACAATCAAATAACTGTATAATTCTATAGACAACTAATACCAAATACTAAGCCACAAATTCATATATCTTCATTAAAACTTCATCGAACTTCATGCATGCATCTAAGTCTTTTTGATGAAAACATCATTACAAAAAAAAAAACTATCTATAGTATTCTTTTTCCCTATTCGCCTCTCTCCTTTTGATATTAAAAAACTGATACTTATACATCAAATGTTTGAAAGGACACGTCCTTTTATAAATGTTGTATACACCAAATATCACCTAGAGTCACCCTAAAAATTATTTTGATCCATTTGTATCTTCATCGGCAAGAGATCATGTATCACTAGGATATTCTGCAGTTTCCCCGATGTGGTGAGTCTCCTCGATGATTATTATTTCAATCTCAAGTATGTCTCCAAGACTCCTGCTGATGTAATCTTATCAGCATGACATAGCGGGTCAGGTAGACATTTAGAACTTACTTTGATGGTATATGTCTTGTTGATATGCTTCCCTCGTGCTTCATCGACGAGACAAGATGAGTATCTCATTGATGAAACTTCATAACTGAGACCATAGGCCAGTCCTCCTAATATATCTTCTTAGGAAATTTTGATCATTGTAACAGTCTTGATCTTTCACTAATATGCCTACATTTGAACAAATATTTTAAAAAATAAAATTGCATTGTTTCATCAAACTTTTGATGAAAGCAACCGATGAACCTCCAAAAGCATCTGATGAATTTGCAATACGTCCAACAAAAATTTTGTCGTAATGAATTTCCCATTTCATTGCAAATTCAATGAAATTTTTTTGTTGTTCTAATGCTTTGGAAAAGGCATGCCACTTGTGTTCTGTGTTAGAAAACCAAGATCTGATTGCAAACCAAAATAGACCTTCTAGAGAAGAGGAAAACGAAAAAGCAGGAGCTTTGCATAAAAACATGCAATTTGATATATTCAAAAAGACAATTAATTACAAGAGATAATTTTCTTTATAAAAGCAAAGATGCAACAACCTAATCTTATCTTGAGCAACAAGATAGCTCGATAAGATAAAGATAAGATCCTATAACCTAGGAATTAAATAATGCCTAAGTAAACTTATGCAAACGTAATTAAATATTAATTACACTAACACTCCCCCATAAGTGCAACTTAGGGAGAAGCAAATTATTATGCCAATATGAGTCTCGACAACAAGGCCTGATGGGGTACTCATGTACAAATGCAAAGAGAGAGAAAACCTAGTGGGAAACCCCCCCTTCAGAGAGATGAACTGCTGCGAAGAAGCACTGGAAGAACTCTAATGAAGCAACACTGGAACCCCAAATCCGACAAGTAAGGAAAGATAGTTCTATTTGCAAAATACCAATTGGAATAAAAAATGCAACAGTAGACCTGATGCCAAGGAACATTGGAAACTCACATAATGGATCAACTCTGAAATCTGTAAGCAACAGTAGATGAAAAGATGAATGGACCCATAATGATGACAAATCTAGAAGTTGTGTCTCACGAAGCCAATGCCAAACTGAAACTAAAACTGCCCATAGGATGAGTACCATCAATATTCTAGAACATTAACCATAAAACCATGGCCCTCAAACTAAGAAAGATCTGAACCAATGCGGATCAAGAACTGTAAAATCCCAATGTGAAGTGTGAACCGAAGCAAACCAACAATGTGTCCAGTTAAGCAAGAAAGAAGCTAGAAGGAGACAATAGGAAACCAGACAAACTCATGCGAGTTGTCACTAAAATGAAAGATGGATGCAAGAAATCCCCTTACTCAAACTTTATATCAGTTCGTTATTACAATACCCAATGATTGCATAAGGAGATAATGCAAAAGTACAGAAACATATGTGAAAATGAAAACCTAGAGCACAAAACAAAAAATGAATGCATGCCTAAAATAAGTTACAAATTTTATAGAAATGACCTCAGATTTACATAGAAGCCAAAACTAGCTTTCTGACGCTGTGAAAATCATGAAAAACAGATAAGCGAGTCAAAAGATACCTCTCCCAGAGTGAAAAAGGAAACATCTGACTTCCGAGGCAGAAAAAGGCATCAAAAAAGAAAAAACAAAAAACCACACCTATACCATTGTGTAGAGCTTAGAAACAACTTTCCGGTGATATCTCGTTTGCAAAAAAATGATGCCGTATGAGAAAGTTATGATCATTTTTGTGAAAGTGCTAAAAAATTGTCCGATTTGGCCATCTGTAGCCCTTAGGAGCTAAAAAATTCGGCCCCTGGTCGCATGCAGGACTAGTGGCTGGCACGCAAGGGGCTAGGCCGAAGCCCTTGGATGCTGATATGACTAGCTTGGGGGTTGGACCAGTGCAGGGGACTAAGCTTGAGCACTGGTCGTCCATAGGACCAGCCCACTGCAGTTTAAGCCCGTGGGGGCTACACTCCTGGCGGCGGTTTGGTGGAGTCTGCCAGTGGCGGTGGAGGCCCGACGGTGCGGTGGTGGCTGCTAGGCGGTGCAGTGGTGGCACTGGCTTTTGTACTGGCGGTGCAAAAAAACCAATGGTTTTTTTGATTTTTTAATATTTTTTTTGATTTTTTTTCAAAATTTGTGCATCAGAATGCGTGCTTGGGGGCCGTACGGCCTTGGGAAATTTTTTTTTGCCTCTCCAGTCGACAGTGTCCAAATCGGACAAAATTTATATGGAAATAGGGGTTTTTGGGCACTACGAATCCAATGGCGAGGTCCGTTTGGGCCCAAAGTGTTCCAAAAATCAGGCGACCCCCAGATCTATCAAAAAAATCACCGAGCTTGAGACCCTCACAAATCTGGCAAACGGTGATGAAAATCAATGAAATAAAAGCCATTTCTGACTTTTTCCAATGCTCTGAATCCAACGGAAAACCCCGATCTGATCCAAGACACTGTATAATGATGCTCAAGGATTGAAACCCTTGAGGGACCTCGAACAAGCTCTACACTGTGTTCCTCAAAAAAAGCTAAGAAGGGGTTGCGAATCGAGGCTCTGATACGATGTTAGAAACCCATGATCAGATTTGCAAACCAGAATAGACCTTCCATAAAAGAGAAAAATGAAAAAGTAGAGATTTGCATAAAAACATGCAATTTGATATATTCGAAGTACAATTAATTACAAGAGATAATTTGCCTTATAAAAGCAAAGATGCAACAAACTAATCTTATCTTGAGCAACAAGATAGCTCGATAAGATAAAGATAAGATCCTATAACCTAGGAATTAAATAATGCCTAAGTAAACTTATGCAAGAATAATTAAATATTAATTACACTAACATTCTGGCTATTGTTCGTCACTAGAACGATGAAATTTTCATCAATATTTCGATGAACACCAGATCCCTTTTTCGTGGCAACAACCGACGAAGTTGAGTCATGATTTCAAAATTTTAAATCTAGTCGAGAAAGCGATGAAAATTTAGCCGAGAAAATTATTTCAGTGATTCATTGGTATTCCAACAATAGGTTGTCGATATTTCAACAAAATTTCATCAGAAATTGGAATCAAATACAGTAGTGGTAGGTTTCACCAGGAAAAGGTTGATGCAGGAAGGTGAAATGTAGAAACTCTCATGCAAATAGATGTCCAAGAATTGATAAGATAAAATGTAATTTAAGAACAAGAAGTCCCATTGTATGAAAATTGGAAGAAATAGTTAAAATGGGAAGGTGACACATTAGTAGAATGTATAGAAGGATTTGAAAAGGTCATTGAGAAATGTAGTTACTTGAGAAAGATCAATATTTTATTGAAGTGTTAGCACATCAAGATTGTGATCCCCAGACACTAGGATAGGAGGGTAAGGAGGCAAGATATTTCAAGGAATGGATCGAGAGAATAAATAAAGAACATGTTCAGTTGTCAATCCCCGAAGTTATTGATAAGATAATACATTGCAGAAACACTATGGTTAGATATGAAATAGAAAAAGTGCAAAGGAATGCCCTTATACTCCAAATATCAGAGGATTACACCAAGCTCAAGTTCAATTGGAAGGTGATACAAGGAATTTAAAAAGAACACATGCACTAGATATTAAATGCTTTCTTAGAATATCAGTTGAAGAAAAGTGAAGAGAGGATCCCAGAGCCTGAGATCTAAGTGATAGATGAAGTACTGGATATCAGATACCAAAAGTGTCGTAAAAGCATTTTGTTGAATTTGATTTTTGTAGGTTGTTCCTGGTCTTGGTGAAAGTTTCATGTCTGGTATTATAAAGAGTCATGATAGCCTTGCTTTATGTGGACTATTGTACACTGGAGTTTAAAGATGGAGAGTGTTGCTACTAAAGAAGTCAAAGCTTTGACTTCGTCTAGAAGATTCTGATGACAGTTGGTGTTTGCCACATGCTACATTTTGATTTGATATTTTTGATTCTCTTGATAAGACTTTAAGTTTGAACTCTTGAGGCCTTGTTCCTATAAAAGGTCGTTTACTACTTTATTTTTATTTTAAGTTCAAAATTTGTGAATGTTGAAAGAGCCAAAACCTCTTTGTTTTATTCTTTTTTCTTATTTTCTGAATCATTCCACACTAAAAACTTGTATGCACATAGAATTTAATCAATATCGAAGCCAATTTGATAGCTACCTATCTCATGAATTTTTGTAGTTGGTTTTGTTAGTTCAGCTGAACAAGATTGCATGCTATGTCATTTAAGGGTGCATGCAGAACCTACTCGGTGTCCAAACTAAAACCCCTTCTTTAAAATCTCACACCATTTTATATGTAGCTGTGAAGCAATCTGGTGAAGTATAAAGCAATTTGCTTTGATTTGATTAACCCTTGGGGTATGTGTGGAGAATAACTGGGAGATTTTAATTTTTAGTATTTTTATGCTTTATTTTAGATTAGATGTTTAAATTATTGAAAATGTTTCAAAAAATAGATGAATTAATGAAAATTATTGAAAATATTTTATTTCTTATGAAATTGTTGAATGCTTAAAGCTAAATTTACTTAAGTGATAGCAAAAGTTGTTGATGTTCATGAAATATTATTGCAAATATTTTGATTTCATGAGATTATTTTATGATTGGACTAGAAATATTATATTTGATGTTTATGATTCTTAATGAAATTAAAGACAACCATATTCCCTTTGAAATTAACAACAATATCACATCATACACTAGAGTAAATCTAGTATGGTCAAGACTTGACTATCGGAGCCTTGGGATTAAGCTAAGTCAACCTTTTCCTATAACATAGACACCTTAAGGTTTCCTTGGTTCAATCTTTCAAGTAAAGATATGTTCTTCACAATTTTCATGTGAGGATTTTATTTGCACTATTGTTGTGAGTGACATTGTCGTCACACAGAGTTGTCAACCACTGACAGCGATGGGAAGAATATTGTTGGTAAAGATTCCAAGGGGGACATCATGGTGGCTGCAACTGTGGAGATGGGGTTAGAGAATACTAGTATTAGGAGATCACACAGGCTGGTGAAAAATAGTAAGAAAGTGTCAGTTAATGATATTTGCAGTGATGAGGAGCAATTTGATAGTAAAGGAAAAAGGAAGGAGGAAGACACTGAGGAGGAGGAGGAGGAATTTGTTGAAGGGCCTAGTGACTTTTCTGACTTCAACAAGATGCTCAAGGATGATTCGATGACCTATTCCTTAGACCCCCAGGCTATGGAAGAAGATAATGCGAAGAATATGGACAAAGAGGAGGATTATAACATGCTGCTAGAGTAGGTGGAGAAGCTTGAGAAGAAAATAATTGGATTGACTTAGTTCACTGTACTCAAGATGATCCACCATGTGGTTGGTACCCTTTCTACTATTCTCAAGGATGAAATGGATGAGAAGGATATGGAGGAGGGCCCCAATTGGGTTGGGGAGGATGTTATTAACCCCCTCTCTAAGAATTGGGAGGATGCTAGTTAGTCTACTACTGCTATGTCCTGTCTGTTGGGTCATTTTTCGGTTGTGGGTTTGTTGTTTTTATGTTTTTTTTGGTGGTTTATGTTTTAATTCTCTGGACATGATTTTTTTGGCCCTTGTGGCTCATTGTGTAAAGGGTACAACACCTTGTAAATACTGCTTATTATATCAAAAACAATTCTTTACACAATGAAAAAAATCAAAAATATTAGTTTAGGTCAAATTATGGTGTCCATACACAAGGGTTTTCAAAAACAACAATTAGGATCAATAGAAATATAATTAAAAAAATATTTATAAAAAAATATCCTCATAAATCTTTAGTTTATTACACATCTTTCCCCAAAAGGAATTAGAAAAATAATTTTATTTAGGTAAAATTATGGTGTCTGTATATGTGCATGGTATGGTCCTAAAAAAGTGAGTTTTAAAATGTGGTTTTTATACATGCCTATTAAAAATTAATTTGTATCATATATTTATTAGAATAAATTACATATTTGAAAACTATACTCAAATATACTAATTTTCATATTACTAAAATTTTTAAAGATACAATGTGTAAGTGCTTCAAATTTTCAGTCCAACCGTGAATTTTTTTGAAAATAAGGAAAAACACTTCCACTTTTTGAATATTTTGTGGAACCAACTTCTTGCACTTACCTAATGATTCCAAGCATCAGAAAATTGCTCTTAAGTATTTCCTACACCCTTGGAAGCTTTATGACCAAGTTCAAACTCTCTCACATGTCCTATAAATGAGTTTGGTGGAGATTTTGGTAGTTTGGAGGAGTTTTGAATAGTTACAAGGGTATATAGGGGTAGTTCGGTGAGGTGGATAGTAAATTAGAGAATATAGGGAAGTTTGGTGACCTATACAATAGATTAAGGAAATATAGGAGACATTTTGACCCATAGTTTAAGGAAGCCAATAGAATATAGGAGTCTTCTAAGGGGCACCATAAATAAATGAGGTCAAATGAAGTAAGGATTGCTCATTCAACTAACATTATGGAGCACTCTAACAAGTTAAAAAATAGGGATAACTCAATTGGATGCCAAAGAAGGTTTGAATCAACTAATAAATGAAAATATGTCTTTCTTTTCTCAAAGCATGTTGTTGATTACTAGGAAGCTATTGAGTGAATATATGGGGAGGCCTAAGTCCATTTTCCACTTAGTTTTGGATTTCCTGACTAATTATTGTAACCAAGAATAGTTTCTTCTAGTCATATATTGGCATTACAACTCAAAGAAACTTAATTCTCAAGAGTGTATACCAGTTTACATGAGTACCTATTTTATTAATAAATAAAATAATTTTCCTTCTCTAATATATATTTTTATGTGATTTATATGCAAATCCTCAATACATGTCTCATTTCCTTCAACACCTTCATGTAGAGATATACATACTTTATGTAGGTTAAATATTATTTCAATGGTTTTGACATCTTCTAATTGTGAAAAAACTTGATGTTTTCCTTCTAGAATTGTGAAAACATCAACTTTCCTATGAAACACTAATGTATTTAAGTATGTCGAAGCCTAAGTTATGCATGAAATAACTTGTTTATTGAACAAATTATCTGTGTTAATCACTAATAAAGGTCACAAAAATTTGGTGCATCATGTCATTCTCAATCCTTTTCCTTAGTAAAATTAGTAGTGTTTAGTCAATTTAGGTGAAGTATCAAGGGAACTATCCCTCTTTGTAGGTTGGCCTCTAACTATCAAAGCCCATACTTTGAGAGGTCTTCCCATGTTTCACTGGATAGTTGATAACTCAACAAGGGTACATATTTAGTTGATAACAAGACATAAGTTCAAAATTCCATAGAGTTAGAATTTAGACTTTAGAGTCATATTAACACGCACTTTAGACTCTAGGGTCCAAAATGCATCTAGAAATATGAAACTCCAATCTAACTATAGACTCTAGTAAACATGCAACTCAAAATTTGGGTTATAAAGTATAACTTGCAATTATGCACCTATATATATATATATATATATATCAACACGTAAACCACTGGTTGGACATTAGAGAATACCAAGCAACAAGTTCCAACATAGACAACAAACAACAAAAATAATACTAGAACCACAACGAAGCATAGAAGAACCAATAACTAGAGCAAGGATTCACAATCCTTATCGTGCACCAAAAGATATGTTAGAAGAGAAAGCTTAATTTTTCTATCAACATGGAATAACTACCTTGTTTTCATATTTTATAGAAACATTATAGGTCAAGAAAATTAGACTAGAAAGGTTTTCAAAGGATCTCAAAATATCCAAAAATCCAAAGGTCACATTTTTGTCCCTACAAGGATTTACTCAAGCAAGGAAAAGATAAGGCATGCAAAAAGGAAACAAGTACACAAGGTAAGGGAAGTGTTTTTAAATATCATAGAATCATACACTTCTTATAAGAAGAGGAACAAGTTATTGATCAAGCTATGACAAGGTTGCCACCAGAGATAAAACAAATTATATATGAGAAAATTCATTACAACAACCCTATGCATCTGAATTTAAGGTTGGTACATCATGATGCATTTTAGATATTTAAAAACGTACAATTGTGAAAATAAAATTTAATATTTTCCAAATATAAATTATACAATTTACATAAAATTAAGGGTAGGTGTAGGAAGATGGGGGCCAAAAAGTGGCCACCCATCTTTGAATTTTTAAAAAAGTCATAACACAAGTGTGTTATAATGCACTCGTGTTATAACGTGATTGCATTATGGCTTGGTGTGACAGAGCCTTAGGCTCAAACACACTGAAGCCATAATATTCTCACATTATAACGTGGGAACATTTTATCTCATATAAACAAAAAAAGCAACATTTACTCATTGTTATTTTTGCAAGTTCCTTCAAACCTGTGGCTTACAAACCCTGAAGAGTGTGCTCACGTTATTGAAGACTAATTTCTTCACCAAATCGTTGTTGAATCTTCACCAAAATGACGCCAGAGTGTCAAGGAGGTCAAAGGAGTAAGTTTTGATTTTTTTTTGCTTGAATTTATTACTAAATAGGTAGATTTAATATGTTTTTTTATGTAAATTTATTTAATTTACATGAATTTATAAAGAACCTCCTCAAAATCCTAAATCACCTCAACACCAAATACTTGATGAAGAAAAACCCCAACAAACATCTCTAGTAATTCCTCAATATGCCCCTGTAATATGCCCCTGGAACATAAGAAAAATTAATGGGGTAAATTGAAAAAACAAAAAGAAAATTGAGGACATAATTGCAAGGTTGAAAGATTCTGCAAGTTCAAACTCACATAGAGCCACTCTTGCTCAATCTCTTGAATCTATGTTATAAAATGTAGATTCAATTAGAAAGAAAATAACTACTTGGTCATATAAGAGGAGAGAGTTTTTACATTCCTATGTAGATAAATTATCTTATAAACAAGTCAAAAATAAAAAATTACAAAAATTGACTTGTGTTCACTTTTCACAAACCCATGAAAAAATTAACCTCTACACCCTTCAAGCAAGAGGTTCCCTATCCATTGGTGCAACCACCAAGGATACATAACCATTTTTGGAAAAGGTGGTGGATGGTTTTTTACCATCCTCCATGCAACAATAATGAGGTTTTCATAATATTTTTTGAGGAAACTCTACACGAGTTTTTCCTCAATAAAGTCCCAAACTATTTTGATATGGGACTTCTAGGGTAGAGGTGGGGGCTCTGCATAGGATAGGCCAGGGGCACGTCTTGACCCATAACATCCAGTGAGATAGGAACTCACTAGACCAACCTATGAGCATGTGGCTATCCCTTTCATTGTGAAGGAGAGTGTTGAGGTTGAGAAACTATAGTCCATTAGTTCCTTGACCCAGGCATCATAGGCATGCCAGTCCTATAGCACAATGTGAGTGAGGGAGTCTTTAGGGAGTAGGGTTCCACCATATTTTTTAGGCTTATGGGCTCCCTATGGTTATTACCCCATGAAGGATGTAGGTGCATACACATATGCAGCTAAGAAGTTGGTGATGACAGGTTCCTTCCTCACGAGGTTTTGACCTTGATAGTCGTAAATATTAGCAAGTTCATTGAATTTAATTTATTAAATTTCATTTTTGAAATGCATGATTAACTTAAATTTAGTTTTGGGTGGTCCTCCACCTCCCTATTGTGCGACAACATGTACTGTAGAGGTATGTAACTAATACAAAATTATAAAAATTATATGTGAATAGAATTGTTATATGAATGGTATTCTAATATTTAATTTTGGATGTTGAATAGGTTAATCTTGTAGATTTTCACGACAACACCTCCCAGTGGAGGTGGACTTCGAAGCTTCACTCAAGTGATAAAATAAAGAGTTTAACTAATGAATTGTAAATATATTTTTGTATTTTATATTCATGTCATTGATTACATTTCATTGAACATATTTCAAACTCAAAGTATTACTTCACATTGCATAACTAATAACTAGATGTCAATAGATGAAAAAATTTCAATTATAATATAGTTTTTTAGAAAGTCAACATCAGTAGTTATGCAATTACTTCCCATTGCATAACTAATAACTAGGAGCAATTGCCAATTGAATTTTCTTGTCATGGCATTCCATGAGACCACATTTTATTGAGGTATTTTTTCAAACAATTCACTGCCTTTTCTATGCTATGGATGCTTGGAAAAAATCTATCAAAGCATAATAGTAAGCTATAGCATAGATAAGGCAGACAACTATTTGAAAAAATTCCTCAAAGAAATGTGGTCTAATATCATTATGTGTGTGTGTGAAGAACTTTCTCAAAAAAATTCCCATATGTTACCATGAAATCAATATTCTCATGAGGTTTAGATACAAACCATTATCTACCAAGTCCAATAAATCCACCATAAAAATTGGAATATCCACCGACCTATAAAAAAAAACCTATATCCACAATCTATATCATTGCATTGTTCATCTTAATGCATATTCATAATCATGCTTCACTCTTACTTTGATGAGTTCCCCAGTAAAAAAAGAAACCCTTCTCTAATGACGATAATTACACTACCCTTTGTGATCAACAAGATAATGAACCATATGAAGGAAATATTTATACAAATAGCTATATATATCATACCCAAGGTCAAATATCAATAAACCAAATGTATAATGAGACTATCAAGGAGAAAGAAGACCATGAAATCATACTATTTCTTTGAGGCATTTTTTCAAACAACTCACTTCCTTATCTATGCTACCACATTTTCCATACATGTCTACCAAAAAAATTTATCTAACAGTTCACTTCCTCGCTGCTATGCTATAAGCCTAAAATAGGTGCTTTCTAACAAACTATGGATTCTTGGAAAAAATATATCAAAGCATAATAGTAAGAAATAGCATAGACAAGGCAATGAGCTATATGAAAAAATGCCTCAAAGAAATGTGGTCTCATGGTGATGTCCATCACCATGAGACCACATTTCTTTGAGGTATTTTTTCAAACAACTCATTACCTTGTCTATGATACCATATTTTCCATACATGTGTACCAAAGAATTTTATCAAATAGTTCACTTCCTTTCTGCTATGGCTAAAAGCCTAAAATAGGTGCTTTTGAACAAACTATAGATGCTTGGAAAAAATCTATCAAAGCATAATAGTAAGCAATAAAATAGACAAGGTAGTGAGCTATTTGAAAAAAATCCTCAAAGAAATGTGGTCTCATGGTGATGTCTATCACCATGAGACCACATTTCTTTGAGGAATTTCAAACAGCTCATTGCCTTTCCCTATGCTACCACATTTTTCCATACATGTTCATTTGAAATCATTTTATTTCAAATAGTTCACCCTGCTTCTATGGCTAAACTCAAAGCAAGTGTTTTTTGAACAAACTATGAATGCTTGGAAACCTATCAGCATAATGCTGGCTTAGTATAGATAATGCAACAGAGCTATTTGGAAAAAATGCCTCAAAGAAATGTCCATCACCTCCAGAGCATCCACATTTATTTGAGTGATTTTTTTTTCAAACAACTCATTGCCCTTCTATGCCACCACATTTTCTCCATACATATCTACCAAAATAATTTATCAAACAATTCATTTCTTTTGTCATGGTATACAAAGCTCAAAAGCTAAACAAACTATGATTCTTGGAAAAATTCATCAAAGCATACACAAGAAATACACAGAAAGCGCGAGAAAGAACAGGGGTCAAAGAAGGTTCCGCAGTATTTCAACACCATGAGCATTCATATTTCTTTGAGCAAGTATTTTTCAAATAGCTTCATTGCCTTGTCTATGCTACCAATATTTCAATAATATGTCTATCAAAAGTATTTTATCAAACACCACTTGTTGTTATGGCTAAAACCTAAAGGTGTGCTTTTCAAACAAAACTATGATGCTAGAAAAAATATGCCTGTGCTATTAATAGGTGGTTAACATAGACAGTCAAATTAAAGAAATGTGGTCTCATTGATCACCATGAGACCTCATTTTGAGGAATTTTTTCAAACAACTCATGACCTTGTCTATGCGACCATAATTTCCATACATGTCTACCAAAGCATTTTATCAAAGTACACTAAAAAAATTCAAACAGTTCACTACCCTGTCTATGCTACCACATTTTTTATACATGTCTACCAAAGTACTCAAAATTTTGTTGACTATCTCATATATTATAAGCCATGACCTACATCACTATTCTAGTATTCATAATTGAATAATGCTGATTTATTTTTAGATGATGTAGGCAGATACACCTCCCGATGTTCATATGGGAATGGAGCATGTTGTGTCTTCAACAATTGATAGCTCAATGCCTTTGATGGTGGTATGAGGCAGATTAGTAAATTTTAAATTATATTCATTGTTATAGTTGTTTATTATTGAAAAATAAATTGATTATTAATTTGTATTTTAATTTCTATCTAGATGGTTTCTATAGGACATTAGAATGCCACAACTTGATCCTGCTGCTATGGAAAATGAGGAGAGAGATCATTTGGAGGTAGTAAGTGATTATTTTGTTAAATATTTCAATTTTTATAATGTAATTTCTATATATTAATGTCTATACTTTTGATTGTAACAACTAAGGCTCCACGATGAACTAAATAGGAGGAGCAATCCTCATATTCTAAGTAGACCACTCTCATATGTGTCTCCATCCCTTTGAAGATCTAAGGCTGATTGTGATCTATTTATTCACCTAGAGGAGAAAGAATTATAATTGGGTTCCTTTGTTGTATGCTTATACAACATTTATGGACATATATTTTGTATTGTATGTAATTGACATTGTATTCCTATATGGAATTATTGTAAGCCTATATGGCTGTTTTGTATGTGTGTTATACTTATATCAACATATATTGATGTATGCCTATATGGCTATTTGGTTAATACACATTTTTTATTGATGGTGTCCATATTTGTATTATAAATCTATGCTTCAATGGATATTTGTAGTTGGTTTAATTCAAATATTTAAAGTCCAATTGTATTGCATGCACTCTTCCTTTATATAATTGTAAATATATAAAGTTTGAACATTATTCTCTTGTAATATTATTGAACATTAAATCAATCAAATGAATATAATAATGCATGTATTTACCACTACACATCTAAGCCCATACTCTCTAGGATCATTGTAGCAAGGTAAGGAAATGCATGTAGTTATACAATACACTTTGAAGTATGCAACCAAAAATTAGAAAGACATTATTACATGTTCATACCTCTAGAAGTTTTTCATATATTTATTGGAAGAAATCTACCATTCTACATGTATGCTTCATGCTACCCTTCTACATGTATGCTTCATGCTACCATTCATGTATATGCTTCATGGTTCTTGTGTATACTTCATGTGTTCACATGTATGATTCATGCTTCCTATGTATACTTCATGTTTTCACATGTATGCTTCATGCTTCCTGTGTGGACTTCATATATTACATGTATTCACATGTATGCTTAATACTTCTTGTGTATATTTCACATATTATGTGTATTCATGTGTATGCCTCATACTTCGTGTATTATGTATATCTATTTTTTTTCTTCATGAACAAATGTATCTTCAACAAGATTACTCCATGTATATTAAAAATGTTGTTTCTCGAAATGATTTCTAGGTTGATAAGCACTAACATAAAGGGGAGAGAAATTTATCATTGAGAAAGACATCCATAACATCCTTGAAGAAATCAATTAAGAATACAACCTTAGGAAATAGTGAAAATAAATTAATTTAGGTTCTCACGAATAGTGACGATACGATTTAGGTTGTGACATTTCAAAGGTGAAAAGTTGTGACCCTTAGAATAGGAAAGACTATGACCATTTTATAATTAAGGGTGGTGGCCATGCTTAGCATAGATGTTCCCAACTAGATGTATTGGTGCTAACGGTTTGGCCCATGAAGAACAAAAACAAAGTAGCCTACCTTGCAACTTTAGTGCTATATGCATCTAATGATTTTTAGAGCAATAGAAAATTTTTCACCATGAGCAAATGCCTTAGAGATATAAAAAACTAAGAGAGAATATTGTAGAGGGTCCCTACTTGATCCTATAGCCTCAGAAGAAATGTTTCTGTGTCATGGTTTCTGATTAATAGCTCATCAAAGTTTGTTTCCTTTTTGCACTTCGGTCTCTTAAGAGACTTCACCAGTACAATGTAGCTTAGACTGTTTCAACATGTTTGGGTGAAAATAGGACCTTTCCTAGCATAAACCCACCAATCCAGACATGTTGGAATTTTTAGTTTGGTCGCACCACAAAGAGAAAAAAAATTACACCACCTTGCAACTTTGCACTGCATGCATTTAATGCTTTTTCCATCAACTAAAAACTCAACACCATAAAATGTCTCAAAGAGGGTCACCAAAACCAAGAGAGGTCACAGAGTCCTTACATGATCTTTGTGTCTCAACCAATTGGAGTTGAGGAATATCAATACCCGAGTACGTAGCTCTCAAATATTGTTAGCGTTTTCTTGCACTTTTGTCTCTTTAAGAGCCCTTCTCAATATTGTAGCTCGCACTATTTTTATTACGTTTGGCAACAGACCTGCATAGCATAAACCAATGAATGGAATTTTTTTGAACCGCCGGGCTTGGTCACATGATGAACAAAACAAAAGTTACACCACCTTGAAACTTTACACTACATATATTTGACGCTTTTTCTGTCAACTGAAAACTCGACACCATGGGAAAATGCCTCAGATATATCAAAAAATGAGAGAGGTTATTGTAGAGGGGCCCTACATTGTCTCATAGCCTCAGATAAAATGTTTCTAAGTAACACGGTTTCTGAGTAATATCTCCTCAAAGATTGCTCTTTTTTTGCTTTTTGGTCTTTTAAGAGACTTTTTTGGTATAATGTAGCTCAGAATGTTTCGGCATGTTTGGGTGAAAAAAAATACTTGTCCTAGAAGCCACCAACTAAAAAATGTTGAATTGCTCTATTTCATCACACAAGAACAAAACAAAAGTTACAACGCTTTGCAAATTTTTACATCAGTGCTTTACTTGATGCCCATCAATCAAACTTGACACCAGAGAAACACCCAGATATCACAAGAGAGGTTATTGTAGAGGGGCCCTACCTGATCTCATAGCCTCAGGAGGAATTTTTCTAGGTGACACGATTTTTGAGTAATAGCTCCTCAAAGATTTCTACCTTTTTGCATTTTGGTCTCTTAAGAGACTTTTTTTTTTATTCAAGAGGTAAACGCTTTTGACCGAGCTGGTGAACCGATACAACCATTCGAAGAATACCACACCCACCTACTGAAGAACCTTGCGGCAAGAACAACACGCCACCTATAAAACTATCAACATGCCGATTGGCTCCATTGCCTTCTGTAGGAACACCGGTTACAATGGAAGCTCGATGGTGTGAAACAAGACCCTTTCCCAAAGTACCGGGGCACCATTTGGATGTGTTGAACCGCTGGTTTGGTCACACGATGAACAAACCAAAAATTACACCACCTTGCAACTTTCTATTCAATTCATTTGATGTTTTTTCCATCAACTAAAAACTTGTCACCACATGAAAATGGATTGGAGATATGAAAAATTAAGAGAGGTTGTTGTAGAGTCTTATGTGATCTTTGTAGCCTCAAATGGAATGTTTCTAAGTGACATGGTTTTCAAGTAATAACTCCTCAAAGATTTCTACCTTTTTACATTTTGGTCTCTTAAGAGACTTCATCGATACAATGTAGCTTAGACTATTTCAGCATGTTTGGGTGCAAAATAGGACCTTTCCTAGCATAAAATGACCCATTTGGATGTGTTGGAACTATTGGTTTGGTCACATGATGAACATGACAAAATTTACACCACTTTTCAACTTTATGTTGCATGTATCTAACATTGTTTCCATCAACTAAAAACTTGACACCACGAGCAAATGCCTCAAAAATATCATTAATTGAGAAAGTTTATTGTAGAGGGGACCTACGTGATCCTATATCCTCAAATGAAATGTTTTTAAATGACATAATTTATAAGTAATAGCTCGTCAAAGGTTGATGCCTTTTTGCACTTTAGTCTGGAGAGACTTCACGAGTACAATGTAGCTTAGACTTTTTCAATGTGTTTGGGTGTGAAAAAGGACCTTTCCTAGCATAAACCCACCCATTCAAACATGTTGGAACTATCAGTTTGGTCACACAATGAACATAACAAAATTTACACCACCTTGCAACTTTACACTTCATGCATCTGATATTTTTTCCATCAACTGAAAACTTGACACCACGGGCAAACACCTCAAAGATATCAAAAAATGAGAGAGGTTATTGTAGAGTGTCCCTACATGATCCTGTAGCCTTAGATGGAATTTTTCTAAGTGACATGATTTTTGAGTAATAGCTCATCAAAGATTGCTGCCTTTTTTCACTTTAGTCTCTTAAGAGACTTCACCCATACAATGTAGCTCAAACTGTTTTGACATGTTTGGGTGCAAAACAGGACCTTGCCTAGCGTAAATCTACCCATCTGGATGCATTAGAATTGTCTCTTTTGTTGCAAAATGAATAGAGAAGAACCTACACACGCGCCTTCCTCAACTTCTCGAGAGTAGGAAGAATCTCTTCATTGAATACATTATCTATCTCATTCATTTTGGTTTACTTCTTTTTCAAGTGTTTTTAGAGAAGACTAACCTCCTTTTCATTGATGATAAAATCTTATTCTTATCTTTTAATTCCTTTTCTAAGTGGTTAATTTTAGTCTTCAGTTATTTTTCCTCATTTTCAACACTTCCAACTATTGCTTTTGCATCTAAAACTTGACCATACAAACATTTTTCCTCATATCTACTACTGTTACCCATTAACACCTCGTAGTACTCATTTTTATGATCTTCTAATGTTTTTTTCATATCTTTTACTTTGAGCTTTAGATCAGTTGCTCTATCATCAACACTTAGGACAACAACATCCCTTTGTTTGATAGATTTTTCAATGTCTTGAATAATTTCATGTGTCCACTGCACCAATTCTCTTTTTTTCACTTACATTTGATATTGGTTCTTCCTTATCATCTATTTCTAGTTGTATTTGCTCCATGGAAGTCTTAAGTTCAAGAATCTTTGACTTCATTTGTTCAAATCCACCTATAGTATTATATCTCACTTTTTGTGCCTACACAAATTCTTACCAAATACAAAACCTCTTGAGTTTTCCCACTTCTCCATTGCCATTTTCTCATTCCACACACTGTACAAGAACCTTCCTTGAAACTTCTTGAGAGCAAGAAGAATATATTCATTCAATAAATTATCTATCTCATTCACTCTATTCACTGGTCATGTTTAGATTATTTTTTTTTTTTTTAATTTCATATTCTAGCATCACTTGCTACCCTAGTTATTTCATTTTCCAATTACACATAATACACGACCTTTCCTCAACCCGATCAAGCAGTAGTACCCTTTTTTCATTTCGTTGGCCCATTACTTGTTGCTCTAGTTATGCATTATCATTTTCCAATTGCTCAATTATGAAGGGTGGTTATTGATATTTGGATATGGGAGGTTGTGAGGATGATATGTGTTGGTATTGATAAGAGGGAGAAATGGGATTAGAATATTGGAGGTTTAGAGATATGAGGAGAAGGGATATAATATTGAGCTTTTGGGATATGTGATGAAATGTTTTGGGTGTGTGAGGGGATTTTGAAATGTAAGTGTGATTGAGATAGAATGGATGGAAAGGGGATAATGATCAAATGGATGGAAAAGGGGATAATGATTAAATGAGATATACAAGACCAATATTGTTTCAAGCCAAACTAGATCATTGATTTTGATATGTAAGTGTGATTGAGATAAAATGGATGGAAAAGGGGATAATTATGAGAAGGGGATAATGATAAAAAGGGAGATACAATACCAATATCATCTAGGAAAGGCTTGGAGTTTCCAACTCAAGCTTGGATAATCACTTGAGTAAGGCTTGGATAGACTATATTTTTTCTTACCTAAGCTTGGATAATCACTTAGACAAGGCTTGCATATGCTTACTTAGGCTTATGATTGGGTGATGAGATAGGATAAATGATGATAAATATTGGATATGATATGATAGGATAGAGATTGGATAGGAAGATAATGAGGATCAATGATGAAAGTAATGATGATGATAATGATAAAATGTGTAGTGTAGGAAAACGTCGTCGTTTACATTTTCACACCTAATTTGGGAATAATTAATGTTAAAATGAACCTAATGTCACCTTGAACTAGTGTTTTAATGTGTTTTATGCATTCAAATTGGTTTTAGGATCCTTTTAAGCTAAATGAACCTAATTTTTCCTTAATTTAATATTGTAAAGTGTATTTATTTACACCTTCACATTAAGTTTAGGGCCCTTGTAAACTAAATAAACTTAGTAGTGCCTTATTTAGGGTTTTGTAAAGTGTATCCTAACACTTTCACACTAATCTAGGATTTCATTAATAAATTGGGCTTCTTTATGCCTTATTTGGCCTTATTTTGCATCCACAAGCCTTAACTAATGCATCTTTCC
>VDFB02281492.1:111108882-111340507 GCA_007258455.2 Sequoia sempervirens | reverse complement strand
TAATCTACCTAACCAAATTAAAGAAGTCTTAGGAGTGGACAGACAGAGAAAAATACTTAAGTAAGGAATTATGAAGATGGAAATTTTAATCATTAATAAGAGTAGTGGGGTGAGATGGCTTATGAGGATGTGGACCCCGCGGATGCAAGTTGGCAAGCTGACTGAATGTCGGTGGAGGCACATTGTAAAAGGATTGCCAAGTCTCGATAAAAGGAAAAGCCAAAGATGGAAAGGATGATCAGACATAATTTTTTTGTACCTTGACATGAAAGATTTAATTAGGGAAAAAAATTGCATGAGGAAAAATATGAAGTCCGATATTTGATGTGATAGATGGACTTACGTTTTTAACAATAATAAAAGAAGGAATAAAAAAGGTGTTATCATTGCAAGAAAGGGAAGTAAAGCCATCGCTAGTAATAATGATGATAGGAAAAAAGGTGATAATCGAGAAGTGAGCTCTTCTATGCATCGTAGAAAAAACCCTAAGCCCACTGCATTTCAAATGAACAATCACAAAATCACCATTAGAATTGAGAGTGTGGAATTACTTGTTGCTAGTGTTGAGGACACCAAAGGTAATAGAAGTGATTTCCTTCTCGTTGTGAGAAATTTCCATAGCAAAGATAGCACAATGGGAGGCCCAAGGAAGTGTACTAAACCTCACAAATATGAGTCGCTATGCAACAATGAGGAGCTATGGGGTCTATTTGAGCATGTGGGTTTCACTTAGTATTTCGCTGCAATGGAGGGATACAATGAAAAAATCAGCTACAAGTTTGCTAATGCTTGGAGAAATGGTGAAGTTAATCTAGGTAGGCTCTAGTTTAAGGTGGATGCAAAGCTAATAGCAGAAGCGGCAGATCTGGCTTACGAAGGAACGAAGGTTGCTAAAGTTAGCAATGGTAAGTATCAGGATTATTTTGAGAAGTTTTTTGAAGGAAAAGAAAAACCTGAAAGATTTCATAATGGGTACTCTAGGGCTAAATTTTTTCCTCCGTATCATAATTTTTTTTTATTGTTATGAAATATTTTACCCTCGAAGAGTGCTACCAGTCCGTCCATGGATACCACTTTCCCATCCTCAACCACATAAGACACCAGGAAAAAATCACTTTTCCTTTCTTTTTATTTTCTTTCCTAAGCCATATTCTTACTCATGGGGCCAATCCACCATTACAGCAGGGCCTCATAAGAGCCATATGGAAATTTGTACTTTTTAAGGCCCCACAGAAAAACCCTGTTCTCAAATCGATTGAAGACCCAAAACCCCAAAGCTCAGTGAAAATTGAGCTTTTGGATGACATTCCCCACCCCAAGTCTAAAAAATATAGTAAGAAATCCCAGAGCCCTGATACTGCTATGTGGAAAGATTTACTTATGATAACTCTTGAGAAAAGAAAGGACGTTTCGATGGAGATGGGGGCTAAAAAGAAGAGGAAATTGTTTCTATGTGAACTAGGGGAAGAGATGGACCCAATTACCATACACGATGATAATGAAGTGGAAGGCTCAAACCTAGGTGGAAGGAGGTCTAAGAGATTGGCTATGGTAGCATCGAAGGGTCGGGAAAGTAACAAAAATTCACAGAGTCCTGAGGAGAAAAGTACCCATAGTCCGAAAGAAAGTGTGGAAAAGAAAGATGAAGAGGATAATGATTCCTCAACTGAAGAGATTCTTGATAGTCTAGGTGGCGACTCGGATGAGGAGGAGGACTTGGAAGCAGATAGTGAGGATGGTAATGGTGATGAAGAAAAGGCAAAGGAGTCACATCATGAGATGGCTGAGGAGGAGGAGGAAGGAAATGCTAAAGAAAATTAGGAGAAGGAAGAAAAAATAGGCAAGGAGGAAGACAAGGTCAACGATGATGGGAATGAGAGGATTAAAAGATTGGAGGAGAGGTTTCAAGTCTTGGAAGAAAGGATACAGGAGAAGGTGGAGGACAACAGACTTCAATCCCTCAAAGATGTGGTGAGAATTATAATTGAGGATAGATTGCAAGCTCTTGAGAAAGGTATGAAAGAACAAGGAAATGATAGTAGAATTCAAACCTTGGACGAAGTGGTAAAGAATGTGTGCTTGGTGGTCGATGCTGCCATGGAGAAGGAAATTATGGCTATTGTTTCTAGTATGGGAAAAATCAAAAAGCAACAAAAGAAAAAAGCAACGAGTGTTGGTGTGGATTTGGCAGGAAAGATGGAGCTGAAGGAAACAGTGAATAGCACTATTGAAGACCTGATGAATGCATGGGAGCTGATCAAGGAAGCATAACATGGTTGCTTCACTATGTCATTTTTTCTTTTTGTTGTAATGGTTTTTTCTACTATATTTTCTAAGACTGTTATTATTGGTAATGGCTACTGGGGCCGGAACTTAAATATCTATAATGTTGTTTATATGTTAAGTAGGTACTCTATGATAGATGTTAATAAGTATTTTAGATGGGTAGGGAAGGATGCTAATGATGCTAGGTTAAGGTATTTTGATTCCTATGATAGAACTGCTATGTTTAATAGTATGGGAATTGGCTAAGCATTTTGTTTGTGGGAGGGGGGATGTGTGGTGGGATTCCTGTTTTTGTTGTTTCTCAACACCTATTGTTCTTATCATGTTGTACTAATTTTTTTGGGTCAAGGTCTTTCCCTGCTTAACCAATCAAAAAAAAATCAGCCATAGCACTATCCAAAAATCTAGTCTTTCACAAGAGAAGAAAACATATTGACACTAGATATCATTTCATTAGAGAGTTGATTAACAATGGAGAGATCTTCTTGGAATTTTACAGGTCTCAAGATTAATTTTTTTATATATTTACTAAACCATTGGGAAAGGATGCATTTGAATATTTTAGAAGTTTTTTTAGGTTTCTATGCTGAAGAAATATGCGTAGGAAATTTTAGAATTGTAAGTGAAGAAAAATGCACTAAAAATTTCAGAGCTATAAATGAAGACAAATGCGCTGGAAATTTTAGAACTGCATGTGAAGATAGATGCACTAGAAATTTCAGAACTGGAAGTGAAGACAAATGCTCCAAAAATTTCAGATCTAGAAATAAAGATGGATGCTCCAGAAATTCTTAGAAGATTGTTAGCTAGTTGTGATTAAGGGGGAGTGTTGTATTTTAATCCCAACCGCTACATTTATTCTTCCTCCATAATTAATTTTTTTTGTTTTCCCTCCATTTGTTGGGCTCTTTCATTGCTTATGCAAGAAGCTTTGTATTTTCTTTTTGGTGTGGGTGAAAAAGAACTAAAAAAAGATAGAATGAATAGAATGTAAGTAAGCCAGAAAAGAACAAATAGAAGATTGATGTACAAACAACATGAACATTCTTAGAACAATTGACTTTCATTTTGTTTCTCTGGGCATAGAAGAGTAGTAGCTCTGCCATTGCACAAGCAATCTTTTGTATAAATTTTTGTTATTAATATAAAGTGTTATTTGCAATTCATCCCCTGCTCTTCTCTATGTTTTGTTTTATTTTGTTTTTGTTTTTCTATGCCTCTATTTAGCAGGTTCTACAGGAGGGAAAATTAGCTATTCGAATAGTTTATGACTACATACCAAATGGGAGCCTGGACAAGATGATATTTGGAAACCCAAAGAAGATGCTTGAATGGGATCATAGGTATAGAATCCTTAGAGATGTGGTTGTAGGTTTGTTGTATCTTCACGGAGAGTGGGAGCAATGTGTAGTGCATAGAGGCATCAATTCCAACAATGTTTTGTTGGACTTAGAGCTCAACACAAAGCTAGGGGATTTTGGGCTAGCTCGTATGTATGAGCATAACAAAAACTAACTACTCGTGTGGTAGGAACATTGGGGTACATCGCACCAGAGCTCACACACATAGGAAAGGCCAGCCCCAGCACAAATGTGTTCAAATTTGGTATTTTAATATTGGAGGTTGCATGTGGAAGGAGACATGTCGATCTATCCCTCAAATCTGATCAAACAATTATGGTGGATTGGGTGAGAGAGTTGCATGCCACATGAACTAGAAGTCTCATGGATGTAGTCCACCCAAATCTTGGTGGGCAATATGTTGCAGGTGAGATAGAGAGAGTGCTCAAAGCGGGGCTGATCTATTCCAATCCTCACCCAGAAGGCAGGCTTGGCATGAGAGAGGTTCTTCAAATACTTGAAGAAGAAGCTCCAATACCATCTTTTGAGTCTTCATTTTATTTCAAGACGAGTGCTCTTGAAGGATGATAAACGCTACAAAATCATCTCATATCGAATACTTTCATTCTTTCCTCCACAGCCAAGTCAAAATCAAGCTTCTAAAATTTGTTTGGACCATTGGGTTGACGATCTTAGTATACTCTAGGGATTCAACTTCGTATTGTCTGTGCAACAATCAGATTGGACATTTGATAGTATTTATTAATTTATTAAAAATAGAATACAATACTTTTTGTCTTTGCAACAATTAGGCTACAAGTTTGATAGTATTTATTAATTTATTAAAAATAGAATACAATACTTTTTTCCAATTAATAAAAATAATCTTGGCTTTTAGACTTAGGGATGTAAGTATTTGTAATGTATCTGGATATGATAAATAATTATAGTTTAGTATTTGATGGCATCATTTATGAAGATAGTTGGTAACCATTGGTTTTATTAGCTTATATTTATTGTAATCCAAGTTGACACGTATGTAGTCAGTTATTACACCAAGAGGCATTCCATTCAATGACATTTTTTCCATGTACATCAAAACATAATAAATATTTTTGCACTATTCGATGCTTTTAAAATAAAATATATGTAAACTTTTTATTTTCAGACATGTAGATTGTTTGATGCTTTTACCCATTTACAGAAAAATGTATGACATGTAGTGGTTAATGAATACACCTACGATTTGTTAGAGGATGTTTTACCTAGAATAAGGATGTGTAAGAGTTTCCCTACATTGATCACCACTTAAAGAAATTCATTATTATTTCATGAAATATCAAACCACCTCCACTATTCCTCATATCATGTACTACCTCCATTGAATACCGACTCTATTTAGCATGTCTCAGATAAATTGTGATTATAACTTATATCTATCCAAGAACTCAATTTAGTGATTAATGATAATAATACATGTTGGCAAGAAAGGTGTTGTGAAGTCTGTTATTCATTCTGAAAAAAGTGCGAAAGGATTTTTCCATTTTCAAATTTCAATATGTGTTGAATAATTGTGGCTATTCGTTTTCTTATTTTTACATTTTTCTCCTACAATTTTTCTTCTGTGACAAGTATCTCTTGCCCATTACTCCATTAATATTTCACGGTGATGTTGATTTTTCCATTTTCATTCTTCTGGTATGAAAAATTCAATATTGCATTCTAGAGCTGACTACTTATATTTTCCACACTGTAGACCTAGATTTTTATGCATTATTTACAAAACTATCTTGGATATCAAATAGCTAAGTGGTTGCATATAATTTTATCCACAAGAAATTTCATTTTTCTGGTATGAACAATTCAATATTTCATTATGGATCCAGCTACTTATTTTTTTCCACAATATAGACCTAGATTTTTATGCATTATTTACATGAATATCTTGGATAGAAAATAGTTGATTGGTTGCATATAATTTTCTCCACAAGAAATATTGCAGCCCTCTTGATTTGAGACGGTGAGCATGATATTCAATCTTAATCACTGATTGAAAAAGGTTTATTACCTGCCAATGTTTCCAATTCTTCACAGTAACAAAAGCTGTCAAATAAGTATTTAAGAGCATTTTCACTATAGATTGTTTACAGTAAACTCATATATTTTCTCTGAACTGGAATTATTAAACATGCAGGTGTAAATCATAATGACCACAAAAGGAAAAGATAAGTTTACAACACCTGCCCAACATCTACATAGAAAAAATAAGTTGGAATCAATGAACCAAAGCTACAATGCCAAGGATTTTTGAAACCTAAGGCCCAAATCTCTGGTTGGTAGTTATCATCTTGAACATATGGGTTTTTAGAAGGGATAGTTATAATAATTCCCCCAAAGGTTAGTTGCACGTATTAATTTTGTACCTTTAAGTTCAAAGAAGCAAAATAAAAATAGATGAAATTAGGTACACCCATGCATCAGAGACTTGAATAGAAAAATGTGTGAGACAATATACTTAAGTTTTGTTTTCTATCAACATTTAGTGGCCGTTGTGAAAGAATTATACTATTTTTTATGCCATTTCAAATCATTTGAGTATTGAATCACATCATATGCCATTGCAATTGCTACAACTTGGTGACTATTTCCATGTATATTCTCAGGCCGTTACTTTGCTACAATTTGGTCCTTCTACATTTGTGCAATTTCTGGATTTGAATACTTCTGGCTGTGCAATTTTTGGATTTAAATACTACATGCAATTTTCAAAGTGTTTTGTTCTCAAATTTTGTTAGGTTTTATGGGTTGCAAGATAAATTAGATTTTGTGATATTTATTTTGAAAAAAATCAACACAAACGATATATATACTAATTATTAACTTAATAAAAATATTAAATATATATGAATTGTTTCTATATTAATTCATAAAATAATAATTACATAATTCTTTCTTTATTCTATTAGTAATCTAGATATCTTGTTATTTTAAATCTATTGTATTAGATTTTTTAATTATAATTCGTTATTTATTAACTTCTTAGATAAAAACAATAGAAAAAATATACATTTGATTTGCTTAATTGATTACAATTCTACAAGATATTATTTTATAGGAGAGCAAGTGAAAATAAAATATTATTGACATACGATAAGTAATTAATTAATGCAATAATGATTCTTTTCAAAAAAAAATGTAAAAGGCGCAATGCACCCATATTATTGGGGGTAAACACTTTTGACCGGAGCTATGAACCGAGTACAAGAAACCACAAGATACTACCAAACCCACAAGCACAATGGCCCAACGAAGGCATAAGACCTGTGAGCACTTTGGCCTAGTGAGGGTTTGAACCATGGTGGTCATCACTACAACCAAGTGACTTGACCACCGAACCACGCCCTTATCGGCTATGATTCTTTTCAAATTGAAGGTCATGTAAAATTATTTTAAATTATCATGGTCATGAAATTATTAAAATTTACTAACATCGCTATGATGAATTGTGTAGCCTTAGACTATTGAAGAACTAATCAATAGAAGAAAAAAATCAACAAAATTATGGTGTATATTAGTGAAGTTAAGCAAAAAAGGTAAGTGAATTTATAATAGAATTTTCCAATTCAAGTTGAACTATATTTTATATGATTATGTAGATTTTATCATAATAAAAAAATCATAATTTTTTGGTGGCTATGCAGAATGTTATCTATTTCGACCAACCAAAATGAAGAATTACAAGCATTCATAAAATTAAATATATTCTTGCAAAAATTAACACTTTTGAGTTTTTTGGATGATAAATCATATTGGTATAGATGGGGGGTTCAACTTGAGAAAGATGACCATTTTTTTTTAGATTGTAGGAATCAGGTAGCACGACCTCCTATAAACTATAGTGCACCTGGTAAATTTTTAACGTGACCGGTGGTGCTAGTGCGACACACCCTCTGGTACCATGGGGGTGGGGGAGACTATACCTTGTGACCAACCTCCTGCAATAGGAAAGGTTTAGCCAACCGAGATAGGGCCCCAACCCCAAAAATATAACTATATTAATGGGAAGATTAAAATTGAAATGGAAGCATGGACATTCTATCAAAATGTTTTTGAAGGTGACAATCAAATGGAATTAGTTAATTTTATCCTACTTTACTGGCTTGATTGTTATCCACATGTTGTCCTTTGTTGTACATACAACTCAAAGGTTATGGTCAACCATTTATTGAAATTGTGGATGACCACATCATTGAACATGTCATAGAAACATTAGCTTCATGTGGCAATAGAAAAAGTATCCCTATACTTTTCCTTGCTCGTTTGGGACCTCCTTGTTTGAGCATAATGTTACCTTGATTTAGTGTTGTAATGTGTTTGATACATTCACATTAGATCTTAGGACCATGTGAGCTAAATGGACTCAAGTGTGCCTTATTTAGGGTGTTGTAAAGTGTTCTACAACACTTTCACACTAATCTAGGGTTTTCATTAATAATTGGACTTCTTTATGCCTTGTTTTACATCCACAAGCCTCATTTAATGCATCTTTTCAAGGATAATCCTAACATAAACCAATATCTAATCATAACTCGAGTGTTTTTAGGTTGTGTGAATCATATTTATTGATTTGGGACTCATATGCCACCTTGGGCATATGAGTCCCACCTAGGTTTTTGGGTCTCGATCTGGATTTCATATCTTTCTAAGCATTTTTGGAAATGTGTCCCATAATTATGCCTAATGGGACTCATACGCCACTTCTGGTGTATGAGTCTCGTGTCGCCCAAAATTAAATTTAATTCAAATTCCTGGTGGTATTTTCTTCTCCTAGATCTGATGTCTACTTGTAGTGTTGTAATTTCAAAAAAATTGGCATAAAAAAGTATAAATATAAGGTTATTTCACTCATTTTTCTCCAAACAAGCAATCAAGTAACCTAGCAAGTTGAATGCACATCCTTATAGAAAATTTTAGTTCACAAGAGTATTCAAGTGTTTACAAGAGCATTCATGAGCATTCAAGGGATGATTATCAAGTGTTTTAGAGCATTCTTGAAGCATCAAGAATCATGTCAAAGTCATCATGCATCATGTTTGTTTTTGAGCTAACAATTGTGATGTAGGGTTTCATGATTCAAGCTAGCATTCAATTCAAGATCTATCATATTCAAGCAAGAATCAATATCTACATCCATTGGAGCCACTTCATACATGTTTGTAGTATTATATTGCTAGGGCTTGGTGAGTTGCAACATTACATTTTGGTCATTCATCATTCTCTTTTCTTATTTCATTTCATTTCAAGGTTTGATTACAAAAACGGGGTTTGATCGAGACAAACCCCTTTCCACTAACAAAACAATTTTTTTCCCTCTCTTTAGTGTGTGATTTGTAGATCTAGGTTGAAGATATATTGAAGAGCAAGTTTGGAAAAAGCTGTCAAGTTGTCAAAGTTGTCACCTTGCATTGAAGATCATTGGAGAACATCTATAGGTTGCAAATTGAAGATTTGGATCTAGAAATTAGGTGGAAAGGACAAAGCAGACATTGAAGAGTAGAATCAGCGTTTGAATTTATAGAAAAACCTAACTGGACTGATACACCACTTCTGGTGTATGAGTCCTAGTTTAGTCAAATTTGCAAATTTTAGGAGTTTCGGTCATATCTATGCCATATTTTAGTTCCTACCTAAAAACCCTAATCTAGGACTAAATCACCCATATTGGCATATGAGTCCCAACATACTTTAATTTTAGTTTTTTCAACATTTCAAGCCTTCATCTAGTCTTCTTCAGGTTTCCAAGTGCACACCTTTCGTCTCTCATCTTTCTATTTTAATTTACATGCTTTTCTACGTCATTTAGTGAAGTATTGCATCATATTAGGTTTATGCATTAGGTCTTGCATTTCATTAGTCTTTCCAAGTCCTAGCTTAGTGGTTAACCCCTCTTTAGTTTATAATCAAATCTTAGGATAGCCCTATTGCAAGATCTTTTTCTCCTTTGCATACTTTAGATAGAGATCTCTAGGGTTTCCCTTCAATGAAATGATTGTGAAATGTATTGTTTTATGTCCTACACCATAAAGCAATCAATTTTCCATTGTTTCATTTTGGTGAACCTAAATTTAGAACATCATCATTTCTAATTTGGAGTGCATCATCATCCTAGATCTAGCTTGCATTAACATTGAATTGTATTATGCATTAGTTAATTAGCATTCTAGGGTTTCTAAATCTTGCATTAGTGAAAGTGCATATATGTTGCATTTTGCATCTTGCATCATTGAAAATCATCTAAAATTTGCATTTGTGTTTAGTTTATAGATCATATAAACTAAAAAGCATAAAAAATCACTTAAAATTTCTAAAACTTTTGAAAAAAACCTTCACTAGGACTCATACACCCCTCTAGGCGATTTAGTCCTAGTGCATATTTTAAACTACATTTTCCATAATTTAGAACCCCATTTCTGAGTTTCTATTTACTATTGATAACTTTTTGTTTCAGTTTATAGGCTTTCTATTTCTTGATTGTACATAGTTTAAATTAGTCCATCTTGTGTATTGCTTAATTGCATTTCATTTCAAATTGTCACAATCTAAAATTTGTATTACATTTCATTATGGATATGTGCTTTGGTAAGCTTTGGATGTCTTTGAAATCATTAGTGGATGTGTCAAGTTGTGACTTTGAAAATGACCCTAATGAAATTTAACTTACTCATGCTCACTCAACTCCTAATGCATGTCCTCCTCGTGATGTTGATATCATTGGAGAAGATGATGACAACATGAATAAATTCCTAAATGATTTCCTTAACAACCTTGAAGCTAATACATCCTTTTACCCACAAATGAAACAACCAACACCCCTATAATGCCACCACCTGATATTTTTGGTTACTTGCATCCTGAAACTGAGACACGAGTTGAACCTAAATTTCCTATTGTAGGTGAACCTAGTTCCTCTAATCAAGAAAACAATTAACCATCTTATGTTAACAACATGACAAACACTCCTATAAACCTAGAAGAGACATATGGAAAAGGATTCACGATCTTGAGTAAATAAGGATGTGATACAACAAGTGAACAAGAAATTCATCAACTCTTAGAAAAAATACCAATTGAAAGTACTAAAGGGTTAGGATATCAAGATCATCCTCCTGATATGAATGTCCTTCCTAAAGAACAACCAATACCTCCTAACGATGACAAGCACAATAGGATTTTCTTAGATCCTCCTCCTCCACATTCCACTAGAGAATTTTTGGGAATCTAGCAAATGCAAAAGACCTTACAAACTAATGAAACTACAATTTCCTTATGCACCAACTGATATTGAATAGAATCTATAGATTCTTTTACATCGAGGACTAATTACATTACCTCCCAAAAGAGAAGATTGAAAACTAAATCCTAAGAATACAAACACATCACATTGTCGATATCGTAGAGTTCTTGGACATAGTATAAATGAGTTTCATGCTTTACAACAAATATTTAATTTTTTTGATATCATAGAAATAGCCCCTTAAAAATGGGACCCTTTCTCTCCTTTCCATGTAATGGTTGTAGGGTCTTAACATTCTCACTATTACATGCTTCTAATTCATTGAAAATCATTTCTAAATGCAAGGATCCCTTTCCCATCACCTACCTCAGCTTGTTCTTGTCCTACACATAGTCGGGGAAATAATTAGATAGCCTTGTCCTAATAATGCATTTGCAATTATCCCTTTGGCTAGTTTTCATACATGTGCCTTGCTAGTATTTTGCATTATTTCTTTTTTGTTTTCTTTTGTGTGATTGCATGTGCATAATGTGATCCCCCATGTTGTTCTATTTGATGTAGCTCTCTCTCTCTTTGTGACATTCCTCTATTTGTACCTTCATTTTTCTCCATGTCGTAAATCTTTTATCTTTTCCTTTATATTTTCTTTGTAGTGTGTTTTCCTTTTGGGGATGACACAAGGTGTTGTGAAATTCATGTCTCTTCCATGTTGACCCAAAATATTTTCCTTAATATTTTTAATTTGTCTTGTGTTTTCCTTTTCAAGATGATGCAAGGTGTCGAGACATTCATGTTTCTTCCATGTTGACCCAAAAGGTTTTTCTTTGTTTTTGTTCTCTTTGTGTCATTCTTCTTGTTCCATGAGTATTTGGGGAATGATGACAGTTTTGAGCTCTCTAAAAATATTGTAGGAAGAACATACTAACCCTGAATCCATGGATCCCTTATGTGACTTTGGGATTTCATTTTGGGGGCAACCCCTTTTTCATGACATAGCTTTATTTGGAAACATATGACTTGGAATAGGGCTTTCCAAGTAAGCTCGCATGTCCTCTTTATTGTTAGCATGTATCATTTGATACTTTAAAGTAATTGCTCATAGCATAGTGTTTAGCAATTTCTTTAAAGTGGGGGCATAATCAGTATTTCTTTGGCATTTTTCTTTTTCATGTTTCATGGTGTAGTCTTATGGCTTCATACAATTCATTTTTCACTTTGTGGTGACATTGGGTGTGATGTCCCTCAAGAGTGTGATCTCTCTTAGCATATTATATTCCTCTTAGTGGCTTGATGTGACACACTACATCCCCTAAGTTGTGAATATTATATTCTTTGATTGGTCCTTTCTTGGATACATTATGCACAATGTTCCCTAAGTTAAAGACCTTACATGAACTAAGCAAAACTCCTTTGAAGGTTCCCTATTCTTACATTTACAAAATTTCAGTTATATGGCCACCTTGCATAATACACCTTGCATGCCTATGGCACCATCTTGTTTGTTCATGAGCTGCAAGCATACAAAGCTTTACTTTCCTCATGAATCTCAAAGTTCATTGTTGTGTGGAACCTTATCAAATTTATCAAGAGGTATAACCTTGGTATGGTTTGATAGGAAGTCGATCTAAGGCATGACTTTCCCATAGCCACTCGCATGTGTGTGTGAGTGCATACTGACCACATGTGTATGTATCTCACCCTCTTGGATTACTCACCAAACAAACAACTTGAAGTTCCTTTTCCTCAGAGTGAGCATGCATTTTTTAGACAAACAACCTAGACCTTATCCACATCACGATGGAAAAATGGTCCAAGCTTGATCCACCCCTATTTTTCTTTTTAATTATTCTCTCTTTGCCTTTAGTAGTATATGCTTGTTTTTTTTCTCCTCATATCCTTTGCATGTGTGCCCTTTTGTGCCTATGTTGGTTTGTCATAGGATATTGATCCTGGAGGCTTGATCACCCCGCTCAATTTTTGTCATCCTATCTTACCAGAATTTGTGCACTTAGGCCCCTCTTGATACATGTTTGTCTACTTTAGTGTGAGTTTGAAGCAAGTTCATCCTCTCACTAAACTAGGGGCTAAATGTGGCAACAAAAAAAGTATCCCTATACTTTTCCTTGTTCATTTAGGCCCTCCTTGTTCAAGCATAATGTTACCTTGATTTAGTGTTGTAATGTGTTTGACACATTCACATTAGATCTTTAGCCCTTGTGAGTTAAATGGACTTAATTTTGTCTTATTTAGGGTGTTGTAAAGTTTTGTACCACACTTTCACACTAATCTAGGGTTGTCATTAATAATTGGGATTCTTTATACCTTATTTGGCCTTATTTTGCATCCACGAGCCTCATTTAATGCATCTTTTCAAGGATAATCTTGACATAAACCAGTATCCAATCATAATTCAGGTGTTTTTAGGTTGTGTGGCCTAGATTTAGTGATCCACAACCCATACACCACCTTGGGCATATGAGTCCCACCTAGTTTTTTGGGTCCCAATTTGGATTTCACACCATTCTAAGTATTTTTGAAAATATGTCCCATAATTATGCCTAATGGGACTCATATGCCACTTTTGGTGTATGAGTCTCGTGTGACCCAAAATTAAATTTAATTCAAATTATGGGTGGGATTTTATTCTCCTAGATTTGATGTTAGATTTTAGTGTTGTAATTTCTAGAAATTTGGCATAAACAAGTATAAATACAAGGTTATTTCACTCATTTTTCTCCTAACAAGCAATAAAGTGACCTAGCAAGTTGAATGAGCATCCTTATAGAAAATTTGAGTTCACAAGAGTATTCAAGTGTTTACAAGATCATTCAAGAGCATTCAAGAGTTGATTATCAAGTTTTTAGAGCATTCTTCAAGCATCAAGCATCATGTCAAAGTCATCATGCATCATGTTTATTTTTGAGCTAACAAATGTGATGTAGGATTTTATGATTCAAGCTAGCATTCAATTCAAGATCTATCATATTCAAGAAAGATTCAAGATCTACATCCATTGGATCCACTTCATACATGTTTATAGTATTATATTGCTAGGGTTTGGTGAGTTGCAACATTACATTTTGTTCATTCATCATTCTCTTTTCCTATTTCATTTCATTTCAAGGTTTGATTACCAAAATGGGGTTTGATCGAGGAAAACCCCTTTCCACTAACAAAACAACATTTTTCCCTCTCTTTAGTGTGTGATTTGTAGATATAGGTTGAATACATATTGAAGAGAAAGTTTGGAAAAGGTTTTCAAGTGTTCAAAGTTGTCAAAGTTGTCACCTTGCATTGAAGATCATTGGAGAACATCTACAGGTTGCAAATTGAAGATTCAGATATGGAAATCAGGTGGAAAGGATAGAGTAGACATTGAAGAGTAGAATTAGACTTTGAATTTATAGAAAACATTATCTAGACTGATATGCCACTTATGGCGTATGAGTCCCAGTTTAGTAAAATTTGCAGATTTCAAAAGATTCAGTCATATCTCTGCCAGATTTTAGTTCCTACCCAGAAACCCTTATCAAGGACTAAATCACCCAGACTGGCATATGAGTCCCAACAGGCTTTAATTTTAGCGTTCTTAGCATTTCAAGCCTTCATCTAGTCTTCTTTAGGTTTCCATGTGCACACCTTTCATCTCTCAACTTTCTACTTTGATTTACATGCTTTTCTAGGTCATTTAGTGAAGTATTGCATCATATTAGGTTTAAGCATTAGGTCTTGCATTTCATTAGTCTTTCCAAGCCCTATCTTGGTGGTGAACCCCTCTTTAGTTTATAATCAGATCCTAGGAAAACCCTATTGCAAGATTTCTTTCTCCTTTGCATACTTTAGATAGAGATCTCTAGGGTTTCCCTTCAATGAAATGATTGTGAAATGTATTGTTCTATGTCCTAAACCATAAAGCAATCCATTTTATTTTGTTTCACTACAAATAGGTTGATTATGGATTATAGTGAAGTATTCATTTGAAATTATGGTATATAGAAATCAAAAATATTTCAAAGGACAAGGGAAAGGACATTGTAAAAAACTTTAAAGACTGGTTGATTATGGATTATAGTGAAGTATTCATTCAAAATTATGAAATAGAGAAATCAAAAAGATTTCAAAGGACAAGGGCAAGGAAATTGAAGAAGACTTCAAAGACTTCTAAATTTTGAGAGTAGGTAAATTTTACATCTTCAAAAATTTTAAAATTTTGTAATAATTAATATTTTAATAGCTAATTATGATTTTGGAATTTTGTAATAATTATTATTTTCATAGTTAATTTTGATTATATTATTAATGTATGATTTTATTTTATTGTTAATTTGTATTGTATACAGTTTCATTGAGTAGAGATAAGGAAAATATTGTATCAAATCATTGAAAGACAAGAAAAATATAAAATGAATTCGTGTATGATTCCTATTGATATTTTTAATTACTAAAAGAAGATTTATTGTTATATTATTCTATTGTGTTAATAAATATAAGTTATTCTATTTAAACATCAAACAATTTAATGATCTCTAAACTCCTATCTGTAAATATCTCTTGGGGTTATCTAGAGATATTATTGAATAAGATAACTAAACTAGTTTAGAAATCAATGAAAATAAACTGTGCCTAAGAATTAGCATATTAACATATGTATCATTTATGTTCGGTTATATTATTAATTTATGAAAATGGTAAAAAAAGTTGCATAAGTTAATTAATGTAATGGAGTTCAGACTAGATGTGTATTTAGGTATAGAGAAAATTATTTTAAAAAAGTGTATTTCCAAGGTGGAAAGAAGAAGATTGTTTTGAATGTGAAAAAATATTTTTTTTGAATTTAAAATTGAATATGAAAATAGACAACTAATATAAGTGTATTATGAGATATTGAAATGTGTGAAGACATAGATCAAGGTCACAAGTGTGGCTTCAAACCAGGTGAGGCCTTGAATCTTTTGGGTAGGTCTCACCCTTGAAAATTTTAGTTTTCCACTATTTTGAGCGTAACATCTCAACTATAGCTCAAAACTACTTTAACATTTGATGTGATGAAAGAAAAACAACAAGATCTGAACTATGGCATTCTTGTAATTTATGTAATATTTGATATTTTCAAACTTCACACTTTGTGCAGTGCTAATACAAATTACTTTTATGATAGCTACAATAAACATTAGATTGTCATTATTTAAAGGAAAAGGGTTGGTGCTTAGAAGCATTATGGAGCTTGGTAATTTGGGGTGTAGAAGTGTACTAACTTCCCCATTTCCCCTAGGTGAAGCCCCATAACTATGTTAATAATGAGAGTGTAAAAGAGAATAAAGAAGGTTGTTGTCAACCTGTTGGAAAAAAAAATTCCTCCTCAAACATCCACTGGCTTTCATTTTTCCATTCACATTTTACCCACACCAAAATCCATTACTGTTGATTTTACATTGTGTCTAACATGAAATGCAACAATTTGTGTGACAAGATTCATAATATCACCAATATTCCCTTTGTATATACCCATTTATTCCTCTAGATAATCATCAACAAAATAATTTTTTCCTTTACCACAATACCACGACATTAAAATAAAGGCAGTGTGGGTTGGAAGCTTCCAAGCTATGAAATAAGCCCTTACCGCCATACCACCATGAGATTATATAGCATGTGTGGTGAAGCGATACTCACCGCCACCCTACAGGGAGAATTATAAGGCAATGTGGTAATGAGGTACCTACCGTTGTCCCACATAAGGTGATTCAAAGGAGTGTGGTAAGGAAGTAAATAACAAACAAATAAAGCATACACTGTTATACCACCAAGAGGATGAGCAACATATGTAGTAGAGCGGTATACACTGCAACCCCGCAACAAGAAGTCTTAAGCAATACAATATAGTGGTAAGCATTAGAATAAAAGTGGACACCACAGTACCATGTGAGGTGGATAATATGACTAGGGTATGGTGATATATACACTGATGTCCTACCAAAAAAAAATGAGAAGACAAAGTATATAAAAGAGCATAAGACCTGATACCACTGTATTGCAATGGGTATAATAAGAGATGGTGGTAGTACGGTAAGTGTGGCATCATTACAATTTGAAACAATAAGTGTAGAAAATAACATCAGCCACCCTAACACATGGTGCAAAATTAATTTTGAGGATTTGAGCTTGTTCGGAAATTATCTAGTGAAGAGTTGGCATTAATACTGATATGACTGAATACCACACCCTTAAAAGCAAGTGAATTTCCCTAAGACTATACTCAATTGAAATGTATTGTTGTGGATGAAGCTAAGGACACCGAGAAAAGGAGCTTTGTGAACATCAGGCACTCAAGTAAGTGCACAAATGATCCTTTGAAGAAGCTTGATTGGTGCAGTATTTGGTAGAGCTCTATTATTTGAAGTCATAGTAGAAAAAATTAAAATATGCCTCCTAAAATAAAAAATAAGAAGTAAAGGAAAGTAAGGCCAGAATTAAGGAAGAAGAACCTATGATAAAAAAGAGACCACTCCACCAGTCTATACTACAGATACTTCCAGGGTCAACCAAGGAGGGTAATACGAAATTTCTCGTAGAAACTGAACAGGTTTGTAGGAATGCTCTCATTCCCAAATCTAGGTGGGACTTATTTTGGTACTTCTATAGTAAGGGAAATGAAAATATTCCAGTTTCAAACCCTTGGATGTTGGATTTAGCAAGATTGATTGTACCCAATGTGTTTGTTGATGTGGATTTTATCAAACTACTAGCCAAACATTGTCACTTTGCTACTAAAATAGTAAGGTTTCCAAATGGTTCAATATTGGTAGAGGTAACCAGAGCAACTATCATTGAGTTTTTTGACTTAAACAAGCAAGCTCTGACCAAAATAAACCTATAGAAAAGTGAGGAAGATTATACCAGGTTAAGAGGGACTTATAGAAGTGATGAGCTACCCCTATATATGAAAAGAGGCATTGGTAAAAAACAATCCCCATTTCTACTTCCACTACTGAACCATTCATTGTGACAAATTTTCAATATTATTTTGTGAGTACATATCTAGATCTGTGCCAAGTACTAGGGATGGATGCTCAAGATAAAATTCCAATAATCCTAATGATGATGGAAATGAGAATTCAAAACCATGAGACTAATATTGAATATGAATTTACTTCATACCTTGAGAGGGCATTGGATTATGAATTCTCACAAGTCATAGAGGATAGAGCATCGATTACATTCAGACACTATTCCCTAATGTTTCATTTGATACTATACCAGAATCGGGACCATTGGACTAAATGAATGGACTTGGATAGAGTGGATGAGCAAAGGAATCCCACACCTATCTAAAAGTGGTGTTATATTTGAGAGAGTCGATGCCAAAATTCAAGCTTTTTTGTATTCTATGAATATTTTGTGCACATAATCCATGGAGTTCTTGATTATTCAATACCAACATTTCTGAACAAAATACAACAATTGTTGAGACCTCTAGACCTAAGATAGGAGCAGTGTCATACACACAATTTTGGTGATTGGTTCTTTCTCCCAAAAGTTACAATAATAAGAATTTATGGATTCCCTACTACTCCACACATACTTCAAAAATTTGTGCCTCTTAGACTAGCATTTTTAGAGTTCATGTGGCAAATGATGTGGATGGAAAAGGACGTGATGCACAAACAAAAGAAGCACACCTTCTTTCCAAACTTAACCAAATGTGGAGATGGACAGTAGGCTCAGATACACTAGAGGAGTTACAATATTATTTGAAGACAAGATATGCATTAGATTCTAGAAAAGCAAGAGCCTTTGACCCTGAAAATCACATGAATAACATAAGGCATAATCTTCTTACCAAAATTAAAGTGGCACACCAAGTGGACTATGAAGAGGACGTGATAATAAATTTCCTTACTTTTCAAGAGGTATCCCTTAGAAAGAAGAAATGGGAGGTTATAATGAAGCTTGAAGAAAGGAAGAAGTAAAATGATAGAAGTTTCCCTAGCTATTTCATTGAGGAAAAAAGATCCCATTAGGAGGATAAGTCAAATAATTGATAAATTTGAGGATTATTATAGTAAAACAGAACTATATCTTTAGGAACATGGTGGTAAGATAACTACAAAGCACACCCCATACATAGCACTAGACTCTCCCATTGAGCAATTGCCACCCAAGAGATAAAAGAAACAACAATGAGCCATTGGTACCTTATGAGGAGAGTGAAGGGGTGGGAGATACTGAAGAGGTGGCCACTGTATTACAGTCACTAAAGGGTGATGTTGAGTTTGATCATCCAATCCACGAGACCAATTCCCATAGGCAAGAGGAAAGGATGGATTATGTGGAAAAAAAAAGTATAGAGATACATGAATATGAAAGGGAAATTGCTGCCAGGAGGTTTATAGAGGATGATGATTTTATTAAAACTCCAGAATTTTGGGACTTTTAGATAAAAATTAAGGTTAAAGAGTTTGAAGAAAGAATGGAAAAGAATGAAATGGAAATTGAGGAATCTCAAAAGGGTCTTGAAAATGGTGGAACAAACCTTTGAGGAACTGAAAATTGATCATATTGACATTAGCCCTCAAAAGGCTAGAGAGATGATTTTAAAAAGTACATGCTCATCTTCCTAGGTTTGGAACTGAAGACAAATTTTTTTCTTGACCAAGTACGAGCTCAAGAGGATCCAATGCTAGTTGTAGAGTTTGACTCTGATGAAGGAGTTAGTGGAATAGGTATAATCACAAAATTGAAACCCTGGCTATATGGATCAATTAGAAAAAAAAATAGAAGCCAAAGATACTAGATGTCATTCAAGGAATGAAATGGCTAGCAATGGTAAGGACAATACATGACACCACCCTTTTGGAGAAAGCTACAATGACCATGCATTTGGCCATTTTTACTCGTTCAATTGTTAAGGGATTGGATGATAGATTGAAGGAATATGAAAAGGAACAAAGGTTGCTAAATGATGAAGTTAATAAACTGTTTATGGAGAATTTTAAATTGAAGGAATAGTTAAAAGAAGAAGGAACTTCACAAAGCAAGGAGATAGTGTTATATAAGCCTCCTAGTGCTCCATTAAATGTTATAGAGAGTTCCTACCAAGAAAAAAAGGCTTCTGAGAAGGAAGTTGATGAAATGAGGGAGGCCAACAATAAAATATAGGATGAGGTAAAAGGGAAAGTTTACAAAGTTATGGAAAAGATTCTTGAGCACGGGATAAAGTTGGTTATTGATAAATTGGAGAGTGTGCATGACAGTTATAAATCACTTCAGCGGGCAATTGATCAAATAAAAGAACATATGCTTGCATTGGATCCCCTGTGCAAAATGTGGTAGCCTATTCACCACTCTATCTAAGTTATACAAATTTCTACAAAGGAGTCTTGATGCTCCTACAACATTAAAACCAACTAAGAAAATAGTGAAGATGATTGTTGATGAATTCCAGTATATAAAAGTGGAGGATAAGAGGATTGTGACATGAATGGATTCATTCCATACCTTAAAACAATGGTATATACTAGAAATTGTGAAAGATGATGATCAGCTAAAAGACTTGGATGAGTGGAAGAGAGAATTCGATCAGGTTATTCAGAAGTGTATAACCCTTGTACAGGAGGATGATGACATCGGTCTTCACAGGCTCAATTTGATTATGGGTGGATTAATTGCTCTTGATGCTTGATATCTAAAGTTTTTCAATGATACAAAGGCACTACTAGATAGTCAATGGAAGACTCATCTTGCAAACATACCAAAGATCCAAGAATATCAGTGGCCATTAGATTTTAGGGTGTATCAGTGGGAAGAAAAGTATTTGGCTTTAGATGAGTAGGTCACTAAGGAGAGGGGATTTGGATGTCTATCATGGAGAGGAAAGCTTTGTTAGATCGATGATCACAGGATTTCTATGTTGATTAAAGGAAACATACGTCTAAATGTGTTAAGCCTTGTTATTTCTTTGATTATGCTAATTAAATAGTTGTTAGTAAAATAAGTGGTTTTGAAAGGTCATCTCTTTTTGTAAAAGGAATGTAGCTTTTTGCTTCCTATATAACTAGGAAACCAAGGCCAATTTTGATATCATCATCATTTCATATTCCATTTCATCACCATTATAATAGGTATTAATAAGAAGATAGATTTCACATTCCACCCATCCATATCATACCAAAGACTTTTGCTATAAATGTATATATTTTCAAGCAATATAATGGAGAAAATTGCTCATAATTGTTGATTTATTTTGGTGTTCAATTTTTTGGTTAATTTTAATGCTTATCTATTACTATGTTCTCTCCAAAGTAGTTTCTTCAAGTTATTTAAATTCATAAAATTTATCAAGACACATTTGTTGTTGATGTGTGATTGTTCTAATTGGGTTCTAGTGAGAGAGAGTTAATTGGTTCCCTCAGGGATCAAAATCCTTTTAAGGTAATTAATTTGGTTGGTTTCACTTAAACTAAGAATTAAAAAAAAATCATAGCATCATAGTGCTTTGAGGGAATAACACTGGGATCATTAAAGAAGAGTATTGTAACAAACAAACATACACATTTGCACAAGGTGTAAACATTCAAAGTGCCCAAAAATTAGAGTTAAGCTAAATATTAGGTTTACCTATCATACATATCTATCTCCATTTCCATCATTCATCCATCAACTCCATTCACCCAATAGTTTAGGCATTGGCCAGTTTTAAAACATTTTTATATAAATTCAATTCACATTCCTAATTATTCAAATACTCTCAGTAGGTATTAGTTATCAAGATTTGCATCTATTTCACCCCCATGTGCCATTGTGAGTAGATTTCCTTCAATAGGATTCATTTTAATTCTCAAATATGCCTTATCATTTAGGTATACCTGCCTAGGTCTAGCAGATCCTGAAGAGTAGGAGGTGATCAATCTTGTTTACTTCGTTTGTAGGCCAAAAGTGTACTAAGAGACTAGCACCCTCTTAAGGCTCAAAACCTACACTTTTGAGACCTAACAGATTAGCAGCTCTATTGGGGTTCAAGACAATTTTGAATATAGGCCCTCCATCATAGATTCATTCAAAACCATCATAACATATTAGTGACTCTACTCGAAAGAGGAAAACGTTTGCTCAAACCTTAACCTTTCCTACTTATGAAAAGGTAGGTGGTGAATTTGAAGAATATTTTATGGCTGATAAAGTCAACATTATATCAAAAAGGGTAGATTATAGACACCAAAGATACACCATATCATCCAACATGAATGGCAGGAAATATTTGCATCTAGAAAGTCCCAAGAAGAGCAATGGTAGGTGGACAGACAAACATAGATCTCCTACTCCAAATTCTAACACAAATAAGAGAAAAGTAGCATCTAAAAATCTAGACACAACATTCACTGATCAAGAGAATGTCCTTGAGCAACCACCTACATTTCACAACTTTGATCCATTGCATGGGTCAGAACATCATGAGGATAATTTTTGTAGGGATCCTCAAACTCCACTTGGACAAGAAAATAATGGTCATCCTATTGTCCACTTCAAGGATGACCCTCATAAAACAAATGAATTTATTGCCCAATTGGAGGAAGAAAAAGATCAAATACAAAAATACTATGATCAGATATTTTCATCACAACAAGAAGGAGAAACCCAGTATGGATCAATGAATCACTCTATTCCTATTGAAAATTATGATGAGATGACTACTCAAGAGTTGGAACTACATATATAATGGCAAGAAGAAGAGCTTAAGAGAAGACAACAATTGATAAAAAGGAGTCAAGATTTGGATCAAAAAAATTCTTAATTAAATGTTAATGCATCAAGACCTCCAAAATACATCCCTCCCCATAAACAAGGAGGTAATTCCAATCCACAAGGGTCATCTCAAAATATAGGTGGTCCAAGTTCTTTAAGAGCACCCCAAAACATAGCTAGAAGATCAAATTAGCTTGTGCAACATCATGTACCACAAAATCCACCACCACAAAATACCAATATCATTCCACCACCTAGAAAACAATACATTCCACACCATCATGTGCCACAAAAATATGTGTATCCTCACCACAATGTCCAAAAAAATGCATATCAACATCCTCAACATGGATATCAATATTACCCTAATCCACCATCTCAGAATCCCTATCCATAGAACCCACAAGCATAAGCAGATATTTTGACTTGTATAGATATCAACTATACCCATATCCAATTGATAGCAACATGAGAAATACTATCCCCAATTTCATAGGGAATAGTGAACAACAGCTGAAGAAAACATCAGAAACTTCAATGCTTTTGTACAAGATATAGGCATGAATCAGGAGGATGTCCTTATGAGGCTATTCATGATGTCTCTAACTAAAAAAGAAAGGGATTGGTTCAATAGCCTTCCAAATGCTTCAATCACCTCTGTAGAAAACTTCCAAGATCAATTTCTAGAATAATATGGGAATCAATGTGCTCCTGAATTCACTCTACATGAACTAATAAGTATTCAAAAACACCAGAATGAATTAGCTTATGATTTTAATCAAAGGTTCTCCAAGCACTACAATAAGATACCACATGAATCTAAATTAGTTGACCCAACAACTTTGAGTATCTATTTAAAGGCCTTTGATCCAAAAATAGGGTATGAACTCAGGAAAAAATTCCCTAGAAGTTTGATTGAAGCACAAAAGGCAACCTTAACCATTGAAAATAATAGAAAAGTTGTTGGCATGATTGCAAAAGGGGATAACCTAAGGATACCACAAAATCCCAAAAATCCCCAGAATAGACAAGAAAATCAATATAGAAATGAAAGACCAAGACTGCATGATATTCCCTACAATACTACTTGGAAGGATGGAAGACCAGTCAAAAAACCAAATTGGAAGGAGACTCCTAATCCCTTGAAGAAACATGGAGCACATGTAGTAGACACTACACCAAGGTGTTCACCATTCCATAGACCCCATGCCCCTGAACATTGTGTGGTGGCTCAATCTTGTCAGGAATATGAGTGGTCACAAGAGAAAGATATAGATGGCCACACTATAAACATGTTAAGATGAAGGTATCATCAAAACAGTGAAGGATACTCTTTTTCTGAATAGGGGTACGAATATGATGCTGAAAATCAAAAGTACAATGTAAATATGGAGCAAGAGGTGTTTTCTGATCAAGAAGAAAACACACAAGAAGCAACATATACATACAATATAGCACCTCATTTTAGTTAAGAACACCAATAGAGGAAGAAAAGAGGCCTATCACAACAAAAGTTGTGGCTGAGGCAAAAGGGAGAAAATACAACCTAAGAAGTAGGCCCACAAATGGAGACTAGGGAACACCAAGAAGCATGTTCATAAAATAACATAAGAGCAAGGAGAGTGTCCCATCTAATCAAAAGAAGGGTGAAATAAAGAAGCCTCAAAAAGATGTTCAACAGGAGGCTGAAAATATTGAATCTAAGAAGACACTAGGTAATGACAAAGTTCAAAATGAAGGGAAAAGGGTTACTAAAATGGAGAAGGTTGAACAAGGGATCACTGCCCCTTCATTTGACATGGCCCAAGCACTGACTCAGACAAAATGAAAATCCCATTAATGGAGTTGATGAAGATTGATGAGTTTAGAGACACAACCCTCTGAATGATCACCAACACATCCCACAAACAAAAGGATCAGAAGAAGGAAGTTAATATCATATAGAGGGAAATTACAAAGACACCAGAAGTGTATTTGGGAGATACACTCATAAATAATCCCTACCAAGTATATTTATTTTATACTACATTGGTGATCAACAACAAGTTGGTGAAAAACTGCATGATTGACTCAGGGGTAGCAATCAACATCATGCCTTTGGCTCTCATGAAAGAACTAGGTTTGTGGGTGAATACTACATATGGGAAGTGTTATGCCATGGACAATAGATCAGTCCCTATAGTTGGAGTGATATGGGATGTGGAACTAAAATTGGCATTGTACCTAGAGGCAACATATAGGACATGCATTATTGTGGTAGACACTGTTACTATCAAGGCAATGGACTGCAACAATTGGTGGGAATGTTCAAATAGACTTGTATTATGCCACAATACCTATGAATGGAAGGGAAGTAAAATTATACAGAGAGCCTAGATCTAAACATGTCATTGAACTCTTTGAGCCCAATCAAATGAATTGCTTTTGTGATGTAGACCTGGGAAGTTTTAGAGTTGAACATTCAAACCCTGAAATACTAAACAAAAACCCAGGATTTCTCCAAGAATGAACAAACATGGCATATGGCGAATGTACTTTGATGGGGCCTAAAGTAGAGAAGGGAATGGAGCAGGAATTTTCTTCATTTCACCTGAAGGCACAACATTTAAATATTCATTTCTTCTAATATTTGAATGCATAAATAATATAGTAGAATATGAAGCCTTGCTGCTAGGCTTAAACATGGCCTCTAAACATGGGATCAAACTATTAACCTTCTTGGGGATTCTAAATTAGTTGTTTCACAAATAAGATCAAAGTACTCCACAAAAAATAAAAGATTGAATCGATATAGAAATGTTGTATGGAACACTATTGAGCTTTTTGATGCCTTCTCCATTGAGTGGATAGATAGATCTAAAAACTTGATGGTTGATTTCTTGGAAAACATAGCCTTGAAAAGGGATGATGCTACTTTGGAAATATTTTCACAGGTAGAACTCAAGGCTAGGCCTGCAATCTCTAAAAACATCTGCAATTAGCAAGTTTTTAATGATGACACAGATCTAATCAAATTCTTGCATTGCATTGATCAGTATGAGGTCCAAGAGATTTAAATTTTAATGCATTTTTTGAAGAATTAGATGGTAAACAAATTTTATTTGTCCAAGAAGTTGTGGATCTCAAGAAAAAAAAGATACCTAAAGGACTAGTGGCACTAGAAAGGGTGTTTGATGGGAATGATCGAGCAGTTATGAAGCAAACACTAGTAAGGAGGGAAGACATTGAAGAGATCAACCTAGGAACTGAATTGGCTCCAAAGAAGGTATACATTGAGAAAAAGATAAGCCCTACAATCAGAAAGATGTTGATTGCATTATTGAGGAAGTATAAGCATGTCTTTGCATGGTCTTATGATGACCTCAAGACATATAGAGAAGATCTATTCCAACATGAAATTCCATTAAAACTTGATGCAAAACCCTTTAGAGAAAAACAAAGACCAATAAACCCTACCTTGGAACCCAAGATACATGAGGAACTTATGAAACTTAGGAAGGGAGGTATCATCAAACCCATCAAGCATTCCAATTGGATCTCTAACTTGGTGCCTGTTAGAAAGAAGAATGGATACATAAGGTTGTGTGTAGACTTTCGAGATTTGAATGTATCTTCCCTCAAAGACAATTACCCCCTCCCAAATATGGAGGTCATGTTGCAAAGGGTAACTAGTTGTGAATTATTATCCATGATGGATAGATTTTCAGCATATAACTAGGTGAAGGTGAAAGAATCAAAATAATATAAAACTACATTTAGTACCCCTTGGGGCACATATGTGTATGTAAGGATTTCATTTGACCTAAAAAATGTTGGTGACACATTCCAAAGAGCTTTGGATGTTTCTTTTGTTGATCTGATCAATACAATAATGGTGGTATACCAAGATGACCTCACTGCATATTCCAAGAAAGTAGAGGACCATGTTGCACACCTTGAGAAAATATTCCTCAAAGCCCTAGAGTATGGCATCTCCCTAAATCCTAAAAAAGGTCATTTTCCATAACAGAGGGAAAATTATTGGGGCACATAGTGTCCAAAGATGGAGTCAAAATTGATCCAGAGAGGGTAGAAGCTATAGATAAGATCCTCATTCTTAAGACTGTAAAGGCCATTCAATATTTCTTTGGAAAAATAAATTTTGTAAGAAGATTCATATCAAATTTTGCTGAAATTGTTAAACCTATCTCAAATATATTGAATAAAGGGGGCAAGATTGACTAGACTGCAGAAGCACTCGATGCATTTATATCTATAAAAAGGGCAATCAAGGAAGCCCCAGTATTAAAATCCCCTAAATTCAGTAAACCCTTTTAGATATTTTCATTTTCATCATACTACACTATTGCAACAGTGTTGTTATAGAAGAATGATGAAGGATATGAGCAACCTATATCATTCTTTAGTAAGTCCCTTCAAGGAGCTGAATTAAAGTATGATATTACAAAAAAGTGGGCATATGCACTTTCAAAAGTAGTAAAAGCTTTTAGACCTTATTTGGTGGGAGAAAAAATAATTAAATATGTCCCTAATACTGCAGTTAAGGATGTATTTGTACAAACTTAAGTTACAGGGAGAAGGTGTAGATGGATCTTATTGAACTCAAGAGTTTGATATTGAGATCCAAATCACTAAGTTGGTAAGAGGACAATGGTTGGCCAAACTAATGGTTGAGTCAAACTTTGAAGCATCTCAAATCTGCAACATAGGGGAAGAAGAAGGTATGATTGCAAGCATAGAGAAAACCTTATGGTACACTGACATAATGTATTACTTAAAAAACCAAAAATTTCCTTAGAATTTAAATGAAAATAAAAAGAGGATCCTAAAGTTGCATGCCTCAAAATATGTCTTCATGGACAGTGACTTGTATTGGAAAAATAGAGATGGAGTACTACTGTTATGCCTAGATGAATCACAATCAAAGCATGTATTAAAGGAGACGCATGAAGGAGTCTTTGGGGGACACTTTTCAGCTAAAACCACTACCCACAAGATCTTGAGGGTTGGATACTACTAGCCTAGGGTTTTCAATGACTCTTTCACTTATGTTAGAAAGTGTGAAGCCTAATAGAAGTTTTTTGGAAAAATGAAATACCAGAAAAATCTAGTGGAGGTCACAAATAGATATTAGTGGCAACTGATTACTTCAAAAAATGGATAGAAGTCATCCCAATGAAGTAGGCCACTAGTAAAGTTGTAAAAAAAAAATGATGTAGAACACCATTACAAGGTTTGGAACACCTATACGGATAATTAAAGATAATGGTATGTGTTTTAGATTAAAAGAATTCAAAAAGTTCTGTGAAACATATGGCATCACAATTTCATATGCCTCTCCTTATCATCCACAAGCAAACGGGCGGGCTGAATCAAGAAACAAGAGTATCTTGAAGATCATTAAGAGGATGTTGGACAAGAATGAAAAAGCTTGGGATTCTAAATTGAGGATGGCAGTATGGGCGAATAGGATCACTGTTAAGAATTCAGCTAGTAAATCACCTTTTGAACTAGTATATGGGACACAAGCTAGAATGCCTATTCAAAAATTTCTACCCATATATAAGCTCATGCTTCAAGAAGACCTAAATATCATAGAACCTAAGGAGCATAGAATATAGTATTTGGAAGAATTAGATGAAATCAAAAGTCTGGACTAGGAGAAAAACATAAAAATATAGTCACAAATGAAGTACTTGTTTGAAAAAAGGGTGAAAGATAGGAAGTTTGAAGTGAATGACATGGTCCTATTATGGAATGCTAGGTGTCAAGATAAAGGGAAGCATGGGAAGTTTGAAGCTCTTTGGATGGGACCCTTTGTTGTTACAGGAAAAGGAGGTGAATATTCTTACTATCTTCAAAATATGTCAGGAGAAGATCAAGAATCACTAGTGCATGGAAAATTCCTAAAGCACTTCTTTTCTTAAAAAAAAATTCCATTCACAATAGTTCTAGGAGAAGGTCCTGAATTGCCAGTGCATGGACAATTCTTGAAATAATTCTTAAAAAAATGATTTTTCCATGCACAGTAGTTTTAGCTTTCCATCCCATTCCCCACCCCATCTTATCACATTCATTCATGATCTACTTCCCAAAGATCATTTTTGGATTTTTTCAATGAACTCGTGATCATTCATCCCCAATCGGAGCCACTATGAGAGCAAAAAATTCCTCCTCAAACATACACTAGCTTTCATTTTTCCATTCACATTTTTCCCACACCAGAATCCATTACCGTTGATTTTACATTATGTCTAACATGAAATGCAACAATTGTGTGCCAAGATCCATACTATCACCAACATTCCATTTGTATATACCCATTTATTCCTCTAGATAATCATAAAAAAACAATTTTTTCCTTTACTGCAGTATCGCAACATCAAAATAAAGGCAGCACGGATTGGTAGTTTCCAAGCTATGAAATAAGCCCTTACCACCATACTGTTAGGAGATTATATAACATGTGTGGTGAAGTGGTACTCACCGCCACCCCATGGGGAGAATTATAAGGAAATGCAGTAATGCGGTACCTACCGTTGTCCTGCATAAGGTGATCTAAAGAAGTGCAATAAGGCAGTAAATAACAAAGAAATAAAGCATACACTGCTATATCACAAGGAGGATGAGCAACATATGTGGTAGAGCAATATACACTGCAACCCTACAACAAGAAGCCTTAACCAATGCAGTATAGTGGTAAGCATTGGAAGAAAAGTGGACATCACAGTACCGCGTGAGGTGGATAATATGGCTACAATATGGAAGTATATACACCGCTATCACATAGAAACACAAAATGAGAAGAAAAAGGTATATAAAAGAGCACAAGACCTGATACAGTTGTACTACAGTGGGTATAATAAGAGATGAAGATAGTACAGTAATCATGGCATCATTAAAATTTGCAACAATAAATACAGAAAATCACGCCAGCCACCCTGACACATAGTGCAAAATTAATTTTGAGGATTTGAGCTTGTTCGGAAATTATCTGGCTAAGATTTGGCATTAATACTGATATGACTAAATATCACACCCTCAAAAGCAAGTGAATTTTCCTAAGACTATACACAATTGAAATGTATTATTATGGACAAAGCTAAGGACATCAAGAAAATGAGCTCTACGAATGTCAAGCACTCGTGGGTAAGTGCACGAACGACCCTTTGAAGAAGCTTGATTGATGTAGTATTTGGTAGATCTTTGTTATTTGAAGTCATAGTAGGAAAAATTGAAATATACCTCCTAAAAGAAAACAATCAGAAGTAAAGGAAAGTAAGGCCAAAATTAAGGAAGAAGAACCTATGATAAAAAAGAGACCACTCCACCAATCTATACTAGATATACTTCCAAGGTCAACCAAGGAGGGTAATAAGAAATTGCTTGTAGACACCTCAAAGGGTTGTAGGGATGCTCTCATTCCCAAATCTAGGTGGGACTTATTTTGGTATTTCTACAGTAAGAGAAATGAGAAGATTTTAGTGTTAAACCCTTGGATGTTGGATTTAGAAGGATTGATTGTCTTGAATGTGTTCATTGATGTGGATTTTATCAGAATACTAGCCAAACATTATCACTCTGCTACCAAAACAATAAGGTTTCCAAATGGTTCAATGTTGGTAGAGGTAACCAGAGCAACTATCATTGATTGTTTTGACTTAAAGAAGTAGGTTCTAACCAAAATAAACCTATAGAAAAGTGAGGAAGATTATACCAGGTTAAGAAGGACTTATAGAAGTGGTGAGGTACCCCTATATATGAAAAGATGCATCGGTAACAAAACAAACCCAACTTCTACTTCCACTATTGAACCATTCACTGTGATAGATTTTCAATATTATTTTGTGAATACATATCTAGCTTTGTGCCAAGTACTAGGTATGGATGCTCAAGATAAAATTCCAATAATCCTGATGATGATGGCCATGAGAATCCAAAACCCTAAGACTAATATTGAATATAAATTTACTTCATACCTTGAGAGGGCATTGGATTATGAATTCTCACAAGTCATAGAGGATAGAGTGTCAATTACATTCAGACACTATTCCCTACTATGTCATTTGATACTATACCAAAATTGGGACCATTGGACTAAACAAATGGACTTGGATAGAGTGGATGATCAAAGGAATCCCACACCTATCCAAAAGTGGTGTTATATTTGGGACAGTTGGTGCTAGAATTGAAGCTTTGTTGTATTCTATAAAGACTTTGTGCACAGAATCCTTAGAGTTCTTGGTTATTCAATACCAACATTTCCAAACAAAATAAAAAAATTGTTGAGACCTCTGGACCTAAGATAGGAGTAAGGTCATACACACAATTTTGGTGATTGGTTCTTTCTCCTGGCAGAAGTTACAATAATAAGAATTTATGGATTCCCCACTACTCACATATTGCTGAAATTTGTGCCTCTTAGACTAGCATTTTTAGAGTTCATGTGGCAAATGATGTGGATGGAAAAGGACATGATGCACAAACAGAAGAAAGGAAAATTCTTTCCAAACTTAACCAAATGTGGAGACTGGATAGTAGGCTCAAATACACTGGAGGAGTTGCAATATTATTTGAAGACAAGATATACATTGGATTCTAGAAAAGCAAGAGCCTTTGACCCTGAAAATCACATGAATAACATAAGGCATAATCTTCTTACCAAAATGACAATGGCACACCAAGTGGACTATGAAGAGGATGTGATAAGAAATTTCCTTACTTTTCAAGAGGAATCCCTTAGAAATAAGAAATGGGAGGTTATAATGAAGCTTGAAGAAAGGAAGAAGAAAAATGATAGAAGTTTCCTTGGCTATTTCGTTGAGGAAAAAGACCCCATCAAGAGGATAAGTAAAATAATTGATAAATTTGAGGATTTATATAGTAAAAGAGAAGTGTATCTTCAGGAAGATGGTGGTAAGATAACTACATAGCACACCTTAGACACAGCATCAGAGTCTCCCATGGAGCAATTTCCTCCCAAGAGACAAAATACACAAAGTACTGAGCCATTGGTACCTTATGAGGAGAGTGAAGGGGTGGGAGATATTAAAGAGGTGGCCACTATATTATAGTCACTAGAGGGTCATGTTTAGATTGATCAACCAATCCACAAGACCAATACCCATAGGCATGAGGAAAGGGTGGATGATGGAGAAAAAACAAGTACAAAGATACATGAAGATGAAAGGAAAATTGCTGCCAGGAGGTTTATAAAGGATGATGAGTTTATTAAAACTCTAGAATTTAGGGACTTTTGGACAAAAATGAAGGTTAAAGAGTTTCAAGAGAGAATAGAAAAGAATGAAATGGAAATTGAGAAATCTCAAAAGGGTCAAATGGTGGCACAAACCTTTGAGGAACTAAAAATTTATCATATTGGCATTAGCCCTCAAAAGGCTAGAGAGGTGATTTTTAAAAGTAACAAGCTCATCTTCCCAGGTTTGGAACTAAAGAAAATGTTTTTTCTTGATAAATTACGAGCTCAAGAGGATCCAATGCTTGTTACAAAGTTTGAATCTGATGAAGGAGTTAGTGGAATAGGCTATAAACCCAAAATTGAAACCCTAGCTATATGGATCAAACAGAAAAACACACAGAAGCCAAAATTATTGTATGTCATTCAAGGAATGAAAGGGTCAGCAATGGTAAGGACAATACAAGACACCACCCCTTTGGAGGTAGCCACAATGACCATGTATTCAACCATGTTCACTTGTGCAACTGTTAAGGTATTAGAGGATATAATGAAGGAATATGAAAAGGAACAAAGGTTCCTAAATGATGAAGCTAATAAACTATTTATGGAGAATGTCAAATTGAAAGAATAGTTAAAAGGAGCAGGAATTTCACAAAGCAAGGAGATAGTGTTATATAAGCCTCTTAATGCTCCATTAAAAGTTGTACATAGCATTCATGTTGAGCAAACAAAGGCTCCTTAGAAGGAATTGGATGAAATGAGAGAGGTCAGCAATAAAACCCAAGATGAAGTAAAATGGAAAGTTTACAAAGTTATGGAAAAGATTCTTGAGCACGGGATAAATTTGGTTATTGATAAATTGGAGAGTGTGCATGACAGTTATAAATCACTTCAGCGGGCAATTGATCAAATAAAAGAACATATGCTTGCATTGGATTCCCTATGCAAAACGTGGTAGCCTATTCACCACTCTATCTAAGTTATGCAAAGTTCTACAAAGGAGTCTTAATGCTCCTACAACATTAAAACCAACTGAGAAAATAGTGAAGATGATTGTTGATGAATTCCAGTATATACAAGGGGAGGATAAGAGGATTGTGACACGAATGGATTCATTCCATACCTTAAAACAATGGTATATACTAGAAATTGTGAAAGATGATGATTAGCTAAAAGACTTGGATGAGTGGAAGAGAGATTTCGGTCAGGTTATTCATAAGTGTATAACCCTTGTACAAGATTAGGATGGCATCGGTCTTCACAAGCTCAATTTGATTATGGGTGGATTAATTGTTCTTGATGCTTGATATCTAAAGTTTGTCAATGATACAAAGGAACTACTAGATAGTCGATGGAAGACTTATCTTGCAAACATACCAAAGATCCAGGAATATCAGCGGCCATCAGATTTTATGGTGTATCAGTGGGAAGAAAAGTATTTGGCTTTAGATGAGTAGGTCACTAAGCCAAGGGAGTCTAGATGTCTATCATGGAGAGGAAAGCTTTGCTAGACTAATGATCATAGGATTTCTATGTTGATTAAAGGAAACATATGTCTAAATGTCTTAAGCCTTGTTATTACTTTGATTGTGTTAATTAAATAGTTGTTAGTATTTAAAGAAGTGGTTTTGAAAGGTCGTCTCTTTTTGTAAAAGGCCTATAGCTTGTTGCTTCCTATATAAATAGGAAACCAATGCCAATTTTGATATCATCATCATTTCATATTCCATTCCATCACCACTATAGTAGGTATTAGTAAGAGATAGATTGCACATTCCACCTATCCATATCATACCAAAGACTTCTGCTATAAATGTATATATTTTCAAGCAATATAATGGAGAAGATTGCTCATAATTGATGATCTATTTTGGTGTTTAATTGTTGTGTTAATTTTCATGCTTAGCTATTACTGTGTTGTCTCCAAAGTGGTTTCTTCAAGTTATTTAAATTCATAAAATTTATTAGGACACATTTTTTGTTGTTGTATGATTATTTTGATTGGGTTCTGGTGAGAGAATTAAAGTTATTTCAGTTAATTCATTTTAATTGGTTTCCTCAAGGATTAAAATACTTTTAAGGTAATTAAGCTAATTGGTTTCCCTTAAACTAAGAATTAAAAATCCTTTCATAGCATCACAGTAATTTGAGGGAATAACACTGGGATCATTAAAGAAGAGTATTGTAACAAACAAACCTTCACGTTTGGACAAGGTGTAAACATTCAAAAGTTCCCAAAAATTAGAGTTAAGTTGAATATTACGTTTACCTATTATACATATATATATCCATTTCCATCATTCATCTATCAACTCCATTCACCCAATAGATTAGGCAGTGGTCAATTTTAAAACATTTTATATAAATTCAATTCACATTCCTTATTATTTAAACACTCTCAGTAGGTATTAGTTATCAAGTTTTGCATCTACTTCACCCCCATGTGCCATTGTGAGTAGATTTCCTAAAGTAGGATTCATTTTAACTCTCAAATCTGCCTTATCATTCAGGTATACCCGCCTAGGTCTAGCAAAGCCTGAAGAGTAGGAGGTGATCAATCTTATTTACCTCATTTGTTGGCCAAAAGTGTACTAAGAGACTGGCACCCTCTTAAGGCTCAAAACCTGCACTTTTGAGACCTAACACAACCTACAAAATGTTAGGTACATATATGTGAATGTTTTATCCTAAATATATAATGTGTAACAGACCAAAATTTTCCATTCCGTACAAAATATAGTAAATGAGTAACATTCATTTTAGGTAAGGAGATAGAAGTACATCCATCACCTGATATATCCATAACATGTATACCAAGAGTTATCCATAAAGACTCAAATTAATTTCATACAACATTATCAATGTACATACACCGTTAAAGGTGTTACAAGTTATCTATTTTAATGATACAATAAATAAATCATCTATTTCAATGATGCCAAAATGAAAAAGGGTCTGGAAAATTCAATTACTAACTATTATCCTCATTTTCCAAATTAGTTTAATAGATTCTAACAATTATATATTGGGTAAATAAAGAGGAATCATTAAATGATTTACAATCACTTATTAATACAAATGGAATGACATGTGTTTCAATGAATCAAGGTAAATCAAAAGAATCTCAAATAAGCGGTTTATCAGTATAAGTGAGATTCATCTTTATTTAAAGTAAATAAATTATAGGTGCAACATAACTGACCATTATAAGGTTGTTTTCACCTAATAAGTTTGCTCATCCATGTGTCCACCACCTAGACCTACAAGAAAATGTTAGTGAATAGGGGTTTTCCTTGGCCAAACCCTGTTTTGGTAATCAAACCTTGAAATGATATGAAATAAGATACAGGAATGGAGAATGAACACATTATGATGCGTACCTTCATAATAATTCAACATGTTCTTGAGGCTAACTCACAAGTTCATAAAGATGAGTAGAAAGTCCAACATTAGACAGATAGATAAAGAATTACAAAACAATAATACGAGAGAGAGAGAGAGCAAGAGATAAATTATTCATATCGTCGATTAATATTCCATGCAATAAATCATCGTACATTAAAATGTGTGAGGGAATTACTCAATATTGCCTTAATAATGATATTCAATAAATTGAGTTCAAATGAGAACAATTATCTAATTACATAAATAATTTACCAAGTTCAAATAATCATATATATATATGTTAAACTACTCAATTTACCACTGAACAATAATATTCTACACTAAAATGGTTTAACCATATTCAGAATACTGCTTGGAATATTATATTTCAGCATACAATGGGTTATGTAAATCTATATACAACTCCTAAAATAATAATTATCTTTTTAGTATATACCATATTTATTTCAATCACATTAAAGGACCTCCAAATAACATAATTAACTCAACTAACCCTTCTTTACACATAGAATATTCCCATAATTCTAAATATTCCTACTTGTAAACCAACTCTTAATAAAAATTCTCTATTAAATCTAACTTCAATAAAATTCTTCATTAATTAACCATGAAAGAGAGATAGAACTAATCTTTAGATCCAAAGGAAAGTCTCCATCAAGTCAAATAAAATAGTGCAATACATATCTTATGTTTCCTAAGATGTAGGATAATATCAAAACAAGAATCTAAGTTCTCAATACACCCAATCTTCTTATTACCTATATCTTGCTATGACTATTCTATAGCCATAATAATACAAAATTTTAGAAAGTCTTCGCTAATTTACTACTAATGCATTTACAATTCTTTTCTATAATAAATAAGTCAATTGTCGACCACTTGCCATTGTTCATCACACAGCTAAGACATCATTATAAACAAGTTTTGTGAAGACAAATGATTTGTTAAAATCTTAGAGGACTTGGTCTATTACTACCAACCCAAAACTCAAGATATCAACCCTTCAGAATAACATGACAGTAGCAATAATACCAGCTTCTTCTATTGGTATCAAACACAATCGGTCTTAGCTAGGAATTACGACATTATAAACAAGGACAACTTATCGGTTTTACAACATACTATAGATTCTATTAAGTATCAAAAATAATGTTTGCATACCATTACCAAGCATTTAACCTAGGCGTCAAACTTCCCAGCATATTATTTATTCATGAGTGGTAAATTTTAATGTATTGAATATAAAACACCAAGCAAAATCACAGTCCACGGGATCAACTTGACTCCCCACTCAACCACAAATGTACTCAGAGAAGAATTCACCTAAGGCAGATAAGACAACGAAAACCATCTACTTCCACCAGCGACTTATAGAAAGTCGAATGCCCAAATTAAACACAACAACCGACTTCTATGTGCATCAACTTAAGCATGGATGGCGCTGCAGCACCGACCTCCCTTACACAAGTTTGTAACATATAAACCAAAGACATATCCAAAATTACAGACAAGGAAGTAAATCACACACTATCCCAAAGAGTTTCGATGGAGGATTTCAAAGGGAGATTGATGATAGCTAGAGGAATTATAAAGATACCCTGATGAAGTTGGATTGGATGCCATAAAATGGTACACGCTGTTTTTGAAGGAGATAGATCTCATCCACAACACGGGAGACGTAAGAAAAGCTGGAGAAATTGGCTTGGCGACTGAAGGCAGCAGGGTATTCAAGCTTCAAGACTTTTGTTTAATGTCGTGGGAGAGAAGACATTGTAACCATAAATCTTCCATGATAATGAAAAGTTAGAAATTGGGTTTGGTCTGCCAATCATGGCCCTCATACAAGTATTAACGTTGTTAAGAACTTTCGAGTATGTTCAGATTGCCACGCTGTATCTACATTCATCTCCAAGATTGTTGCAAGAGAAATTGCTCTGAGAAGAGTGAACCATTTCTATCTTTTAAAAAGGTATGATATCCTTGTGGGGAATATTAGTGGTGTTAAATAGAACAATCTGACAACTAGGCTCACACTATACTAATGTGCACTGTTACGGACACCCAGTAATAATGACGGGACAGCCATCTAAAAAAGAAGAGCAGAATAAAGACTCAGGGACTAGATAGCAGGTTCCTTTTGAAACCATGGTCTCAACGATGGTAATAAATCGCATAAAATTGCTCATTAACGGCCTAATAACATGCATGCAAGTATGAGAAGGGAAATACATAACATAAGAGCCAAAATGTACACCTTCCCCAAGAATTCTGATCACATAGAATATAAAGATTTGAGCATGCGTAGACTTGAACGAGATCATCTATTTGATCATGCTAAGATGGCATTTTTATCATCACTAGGAAGGAACAAAGATTGCGGTCCCAAGTATAGAAGGGGTTAGAATAGATATAAATGAGCTTAGCCTTAAAAGGGAGATTCAATTACAACTCCCAGTGACGACGGAGGTACCATTCAACTAGTTTTCCAAATCACCTCGCTGGAAAGCGTAATGCCAAATTCCTTATCCTTTCCCAAGTTCGTACCTGTATCCAAAAGGATTCTTTTGAACTGGAAAAAAAATATCTGCCCAAGCTGAAAAGATACGGGAGCTATTGAGATAACATCCAAAAAGAGATCATTTTAATAATGCAAGAGATCTTTTGACACAAGATCAAGGGAAAACAGTTTGAAAGAATACCACGATAATGGGATAGTCCTTAAGTAATAAAAAAAGATTATAAAGAATTCAGGTAAAAACAATGTATCAGGAGTAAAACCAAATACCTCAACCTTAACTAACATCTTATCCACCCGTGCAAAAATGAAAAGAAGCAAAGTAAAACATATCGATACCATTTTATTACTTACCTCCAAAATTGCACAAAGATGAAATGGTGATGAATAAAAGATATTGAGTGTTCATGATCAGGTTTTGGCTGATCCTATACTTCATTTCTGAGAGGATACATTTTCAGATTTCCAGTTGCCATCAAAAGGTTCTCCTTTCATCCAAGAATCGGTTAGGATATTAACCGAACTCCCCCTCCCCCAAAACATGATTATGCCGATCAATACATTACTATCATCGTAGGATTATCACCATGCAGGAGTTAGTTATTACCCTCATGATTTGTCACCCCCGACAATTAAGAATAGGGAATTTTTTTATTTCTGATTTAATTATTGCACCAAATTTCTTCCTCAAATTTTCCAACAACCGAATATTAAAATAACTCAAAATTTATTTTCACTATTTTTTTTTCTCAGTACATATTTAGGAGATACCATTTTAATTGAAAATTTAATTGCACTTTATTTGTGCTACTAATTAATTTAATTAAAAATTCAAAAGCACCATCAATATAACCATTCAACTAAATTAAATATTAAATGTTTTAAAATAGGATTATTAAATTATAAATTACTAACTGAAAATAGGGGTTGTGACATAATGTGATGTGATGCGTTCATGTCTAGAATGATCTATGAGTGACTTCTTTAAATACACACCCTAGAAACATAAGTTCCTCTAAGTATCCCTCTAAAAAAATAAAATATATGCATGTTAGTTGATTATAGGATGTCTAAACAAGCTAGTTATAGAAGGAACCCCTTGTGACACCTATTCTATTTCTTTTATTTTTTTTCTTTGTGTAACTTTATTGCTAGTTGTTTATTTGTATTAGGTCTGAGAATTTTTACTTTGAGCTTCATTCTTTGCCTCTATTAAGTCTTATATATTATGCATGTATATTTCTTTCATTGTCCAATTTTTAATTATTTGAATTTTTAGCTTAGTCAAGGTCCAAAGTTACATTGATTTGATGCAAGAGCATTCCAATCCTGTGAGAAATATTATATCAACCAAAAATGTTTCCTTTTATTTTTATTGCTCTTAGTTCAAATTTTCCCTTCTAAATATTTTTGTATGTTGAAATTGGATTTCACTACCATGGTCTTTAGTGGGAACTCAAACCAAGAAACTAGAATAATATATATTTTACCAATTATTGATCAAAACACACTATGGTTTTATCCACAACATCAATAGAGCATTGTAAGCATGTCCACATTGAAGTTTAAATCATTTGTAGAAAGACAATGGAGGTGAAGGAGAGATCCAAATACCAAGTAGTTTCTATTTGAGTAGATAAGAGCTTATGGAAGCTATAATACCCTAGGAACATGGACCTCTTTCGATTACTCATTTTACTTTTAAATGTTGATACTATATCATAATTTTTCTGATGCTATTATGTATTACCATCGAGGTGTATGGATCTTGTACTTTGAAGTTATGTGTATATGTGTCAAATTATATAATTCAATCTCATGTTATGTTTTTCTATTTCTATTACACTTACCAATGATGTTCTCATGGATTTCTATTGAGGGGTGTTAATTATGTGTCTTGATTTACGTATATGTGTGGCCTTGTTCTTATTAGACTTAGTAGTGTTTCAAATCCACTATTCTTTACTATGATATATGATCTTGACTATACTCATTGAGTTTAGTATTTTGGTTATGCTTACACATCTATATTTTTATCTAAATAATTAGAAAAAATATTCCTAGTTAGATGTAGATTTGATATTATCTTGTTGTTGGATATGTTTATATATTAGGTTTCAACTATTTTATATTGGGAAGGTACATGACATGTTTTTATTGAGTTTGAACACATAGGTTTCCCCAATGGTGACTATATAGAGGTAGTCAACTTGGGTAAAGTTAATTTTTTTCTAAATTTCACTTGAGTTTGAGCTATGATGTGCCTTGTGTGACCTTGTGAGCCTAAATTTGAATTGGTTGATTGTGAATTCTAAAGTCATGTGAAAACTCATAATTTTTTTTGTGTATTTGCTATAATTTTTTAACTCCTATAAGTTATTTTATTTAATTATTTTTTATAAATTATATTATTCTTATGATTAAATTTATTTAGTTATTTTCTATAAATTTTTGTGTTAGTAATGGATTAAATTGTAGTTTCATATGATTTGATTTATATTGAGTTTTATTGTGTGATATGAAAAAACTATGTTTTAATTAAAAATTTATTGTTATTACATAAAAATAAGTATTTTCTTTTGTAGCTAGCATTGACATATTTATCGAAATGCACATGGATTTTTAAAAGAAGTAAATAATCATTTATAATAAAATATTTAGTATTATTATGTTGGGGATGAAAAAAGGGTTTTCGAAGAATAGTTTTTTTATAAAAACTATAAGGACAAAGGAGATGATTTGAGCATTGGTTTTTTGTGAGAAACATTTTTCTCTTTTGGTTTTCCTCCTCTCCTCTCCTCTTGGACATGGGATTGTGAAGGGTTTTTTTTCTATATGTTGGTGTGGTGTTTTGTGGGAAATTGCTTTCTTGTGCACATGGAATATTAAATTGATAGGAATTAATTAAAAAATATCCATTTATCTATTTTTGGATTTTTATAAATTATATCAAAATTGTTGTAATTTTTAAACATGTTCAATGTGATTGTAAAAGAGTGTTTTATATGTTCTTATCTATGAAAATTTGGAAAGTTTTGCATTAGAAATTTTAAGTCTATGGAAAAGGCTTGTATTATTGGAATACAAAAATAAATGTTTGAATTTTTGGGCATAATGTACTATATAGGATTATAGACTACCATGGAGAAATTTTGGTGAATAAAATATTCTAATGTGTACTTTGTTTGGACCTTGATTATCCATATTATTTATTTATGTTATTTTAATTATAAATTCATAGGAGGTGAGGACTCATGCCCATCGACTTATATGCTAAGAAATGATAAGGCAAGGATAGGTTAAGAAAATACATAATTAAAATAAAGAGATTACACATTTACACACTAATAAAAGAAAACAACAATACACTTCCATATACCCATGAGGTATGTGGGAAGGATCATGAAGGATGATGAGGATGGTTTTCCATTTTTTATAACATGGATCTTGGGATAGGATAGCATTATGATATCAATGTCATTAAGGGACTCCATGGGATGGGGGTAGGCTACTCAACTCTCACATGGTTGATACCCATTATGACACTCTCTTTCATTTCGTACCTTGGATTTTATATCTAGTGGTTAATCGTGATCTCCTTGGATATGATTATTTGGTGTGGTTCCCAATCTAATGTGGGGTTGTATCTTATATGATGTTTTGATATTTCTTCTTTATTCATTGTTGGCATTGGTTATACCCTCATATGTCTATATTTGTGTATGCATTGATTGGATAATATATTATCTCTAGTGTGTTCTTACTCAAAATCTCCATGTATACATGGTGGTAGTTTATAAATGTTCAACCCTCATGTTTGGCATGTGTGTTAGACTAATTACCTAATTACTTCCTTATTTTATGGGTTGTGCCTTAGGGTTCCACAAGATTGGTTAGTGTCCGACCACTAGATCATAGATCTCATGGTCTAGCTAGGAGACCATGTAAGGAATACTCTACCTTAAAAATGTTATATTTTTCATTTTGTAGCTTTTTGGACAGATTCACAATGCAATACCTTTGATTTAAGGGTAAGTGAAAAAATTTGGGGGGCCTAAAAGGTGTCTTAAGTGGCCACTTTTTTTCTAAAATCAACAAATACTGACCTTAGATGAGAAATTGAGGATAGTTACACTCAAAATTTTAAGATGCAAAAAAAACAATGTTTGTAGTGCTCTGAGTCTACTTTCTAAACTACTATTTTTAAAAAAAATTGGTATAGATTAAGGGGTTCAAAAAAGGGAGCCACATAAATTGGTGTTGTTTTTGTCAAAAAAACATAACGTAACATCTTTTGTGTCTCGCTCAAAAGGTTAACTTTTTTTTGTATTTTTAAAATTGCATTGGTGAGAAATTACCTAACATGTAGTTTATGGCCGATTTTTCTAATAATTTTTTAATGAATATTTAATTTTTTACTAATTTTCAAAGTGGACACATCCTAAAAAATAGAATTTTGGCCATGCTACCCCTATAAATTTTCAAAACTAGTTGAAAATCATTTTTTTAATGTGTAGAATGGAGCCTAGTTTATAATGTAATTTATTTGAAATTTCAATGAATGGTTACAAAATAAAGTAAAAAATACCAAACATTGGTTTTTTTCAAAAAACGGACACACAAACAAAAGAAATTAAAGATGAAAGGCTTAACATTGTCAAAATTTGAAAAAACTTACATCGTTAAATAGCTGAGAGAATAGCTAAGAGAGAGTCTAACATTACCCAGGTGTTCAATTTTTTTGACCTTGAAACACGTGCAAACCTGATGGTTAGCACAAATGAGATTATGTGAAATTTAATAGAATATGCAAAAACACGTCTTTCGACATTGGGAAGGAACTCCAAGCTTTTGGGTTGGAAATTCAAAGAAAATCCCAACCCCAAGGCTTAGGGATTCCCAAAGAAAGATATAATGTGAGTGTGTTATAATGCACTCATGTTATGTTTTGTTTTGTATTTTTTTATTTTTTGCAAAAGTTTGTTGTATGTTTATTAAGCTTGACATTATAACATGCTCGTGTCATGTCTCACTTGGAATGTTTTATCTATAACTTTTTTAAGTATGTTTTTTGTATGTATGTTTGTATATATATATTTGTATTTATGTATGTATGTATGTATGTATGCATGTATGCATGTATGCTTGTATGTATGTATGTATGCCTGTATGTATGTATGTATGCATGCTTATATGTATGTATGTATGTATGCACGATTGTATGTATTTATGTATGCATGTATGTATGGATGCTTGTATATATGTATATATGTATGCATGCTTGTATGTATGTATGTATGTATGTATGTATGTATGTATGTATGTATGTATGTATGTATGTATGTATGTACGTATGTATGCATGTATGTATGTATGTATGTACATGTATGCCTATATGTATGTATGTGTGTATGTATGTATGTATGCTTATATGTATGTATGTATGTATGTATGTATGTATGCTTGTACATGTATTTATGTAATGGTTTTGGGTTTAGGGTATATAAGGACCTAAGGGTATAGTTTATAGGGTTGAGCATTGAGGTTTTCGGGTTTAGGGTTTAAGGTATAAGGTTGAGGGTTGAAGGATTAGGCCTTAAGTAATAGGTTGGCAGTAGAGGGTAGAGGGTTGATGGTTACATTTGAGGGATAATATTCATCTTGTTGAGTATATAAGGTTAAGTGTGTAAGGTATATGGATTAGGGTTTAGGATATTGGGTTTAGGGTTTACAATATGGATTGAGGGTATAAGGAATAAGGTGACTTGGGATGAGAGTGTATGTTTTAGGTTTTAATTATAGGGTTGAGGCACAATATTCAAGGTTTAGGGTATAAGGGTGAGGTTATAGGTATAGGGATGAGGGTTTGTGGGTGTAGGTTATAGGGTTGAGGAATGAGGGATTAGGGCTTAAGTATATGGTTGAGGGTATAGGGTAGATGGTTGAGAGTTTATAGTTGAGGGATATTGTTCAAGGTTGAGTTTCTAAGATATAGGGTTCAAGGTTTAAGTTTCAGGGTATAAGGCATATGGATGAGGGTTGAGGTTTTAGGGCATAAGGATAGGGTTGAGGGTATAGGATATAAGGTAAAAGTTTAAAGGTTGAGTGTCCAAGGTTAAGTGTATAGGGTATAGGGCTCAAGGGCTTAAGGTTTAAGGGTTTAAGGGTATCTAGGGGTTGAGGGTTTAGGGTCTAAGGGTTTATGGTTTGAGGGATTAAGGATTTAAGGGTTGAGGGTTTAAGCATTGAGGGATTAGGGTTTAAGGTATAGTGTTGAGGGTAGAGGGTTTAGGGATATGGTTTAGGGTTTAAGGTTTAATGGTTGAGGTTTGAGGCTTTAGGGATAGGGTTAAGCATTGACGGTTAAGGGACTAGGGTTTAAGGTTTTATGGTTTAATGGTTGAGGGCTTAAGGGATTACGATTTAAGGTATAGGGTTGATGTATTAGGGTTAAGGGTTTAATGTATAGGTTAGATGGGTTGAGGGTTGAGGGTTGAGGGTTTAAGGGTTGATGGTTTAATGGTTGAGGGTTTAAGGGTTAAGGGTTGAAGGATTAGGGTTGAGGTTTGAGGGTTGAGGGTTAAGGGTTGAGGTTTGAGGGCTGAGGTTTGAGGGTTGAGATTTTAAGGTATAAGGTTGAGGGATTAGGGTTGAATGTCTAATGTATAGGGTAGATGATTTAAGGGTTTATTCTTTAGGATTTAAAGGTTGAGGGTTTAGGGATTAAATTTGAGTGTATAATGTATAGGGTAAAACATAGAAAAATAGGTTGGGGTTCAAAACACATAGGTTTTTATACTAAATTTGGAATGTTTCAACAAACTTACTATAAATAGAAAGGGAGAAATTTGGTGTAATGAACCTACCTATTTTATATTTCATTTAGGAAATGAGACCCTCCAATATAGAAACAAATTTCAACCCTTGGGTGGGTCAATTCTATGGAGGATCTAGCAATTTTCTTTGTGTGTGGATAAGATAAATATGACTGAAATGCACTCTTGGGAGACAAACTAGAAATAGAAAATAAACTCAAAAATGTAAGCTAACACTTGGATCTTGAATATTAAGCATAAAACTAAGAGAATCCACAACTTCCCTTGAGATTTGTGAAATCTAAATCACTATAAGCATGTCATCAAAAATGTTGCAAAGTGTCATGATATAAACAATGATAAAAATAATTGAATAGAGGCTTTGGGAGAAATATTAAAAATACAAAATGCACTCATTCATGACATATAAAGGTTGAATTTGGTAGATGAAACATAGGACTAATAGAAACAACAAACTCCTAGTGGATCTGAGAAGGGGAAAATGTTGTGCACCTATTACAAAATACTATTTTTGGAAGTTGTCTTGGGACTCATTCGCCTATAGGCTAATGAGTCATTTTTATAGGAATTAAAAATTTATTTTAGGATTCTTGGGCCTTGGGTATGTACTTCTGATTCCCCTAGGTCCCACTATCAAAAATTTGAAAATGAACTCAAGACTTGAGTTTCTGTGACTTGACAACAAAGGTGACAACAAATGCAACTTCTTGCAACTTTGCAACTTTACAACTAAATGAGATATTCAAATTTTCTTCACCATAGAATCTACAACACAAAAACAAGAGGGAAAAATTGATTACTTTTGGTGAATGGGGGTTTTCTTTGGTCAAACCCTATTTTGGTAATTAAACCTTGAAATGAAATAATCAAAGTATGAAAATAATGATGAATGAACAATACAATGTTGCAACTCACCAAACCTTTGAATAAACCTTTAGAAATCTGAAATATTGATCTTGATCTTACATGAAATGGCTTCAGTGGATGTGGATCTTGATGCTTGAATCTTGCTCTAAATATTTGACTTGTATTCTTGGATTAGACCTTGAAACCTACATCACAATGTTTGCTCCAAAAACATGCATGAATGAACATAAATTTGATTCAGATTCTGAATTCTACAATAAATCCTTGATAATTCTTCTCTTCAATTATCTTGACAATAATATTTGATCTTGTGAAAGTTCTCTTCAAAACTTCTAGTTGATTTGATAAAATAACCTTGTATTTATAGACATTTATCCTTAATTTCCAAAAAATTAAACTTTGCAAGCCACAATTCGAAATTTGAATTTGGGATGATAAAAATACCACCAAAACATGTTTTAAAAATGGCTGCCAAGGCCTATGAAAAACCTATTATCCATTGTGAAAATGGATCCCAAGTCCCTATTCCTGGAACACACATTGTTCAAGGTGTTTAATTATGTGTTGGAATTAATTTTTGTTGGGTTTCCCCTTCGGAAAATGTAATTTATTAGGCTTGTAGATGTAAAATAGGGCTTATTAAGGAATAATTAAGCTCAATTTAATTAAGAGGGCCCAAACAAGTGTGAAAATTCAAAGGGATACATTTTTCAACACTAAACTTAAAAGGCATCATTAAGTCCATTTTAATTAGGAGGGCCCAAACAAAGTGTGAAATTGTAAAGGGATACATTTTTCTACTGTAGTGTAGGAAAATGAATACCCTTTCATTTTCACACTTATTTGGGCCCACCTTTCTTTATTTATCCTTATTTATGTCTTAATTGGTTCTATTTTGCATCCAAAATCCTAATAAATTGTATCTTTTTATGGCTAATTCCAACAAACATCAAAGGGGGGATGATAATTTAATGACTCTAGTTGTGTGTCCCTAATTTTTGGGTCAAGAATAAGACACCACCTAGGGTGTCTTTTTACTCCAATGGTCTTGGGACCCTCTTTTCAAACGTGCCTTAAAGGGCCCCCTTTTTGGAGTATATGCCCCAAGTTTCATGCCTCAGGACTAAGACGCCACCTAGGGCGTCTTAGTCCCACTTGGGTTATTTTCAAGATTTAATTTCAAATCTTGGCAGGATTTAGCCTCCTTTAATTAATGATTTTATATGTCATCTTTTTGTGGTGTAATTTCATGATATTAAGCATAGATAAGTATAAATACAAGGTTATTTCATTCATTTTATCATTCAAGACATCAAGAATTTTATGAGAGAATTCCTAATAGCATAATTGAGTTCACAAGAGCATTCAAGAGAAATTCATAAAGAATTTGGAGCCATCATCAAGATTCAAGCATCATGTCAAAGATATTCTTGCATCATGTGTGTTTTTGAGCTAACATTTATGATGTAGGGTTTTGATTCAAGCAAGAAATTCAAGTGAGGATATATCAAGCATTCAAGTATTTCAAGATCTACATTCAAGCTAGCCATTTCACACAAGTTTTCAAATTTCATAACAAGGGTTTGGTTAGTTGCAACATATCACTTTTTTCATTCATCATTTCCCTTCATTATTCCATTTCATTCCAAGGTTTAATTACCAACAAGGGGTTTGACCAAGGAAAACCCCCATTTACTAACAAACAACAAGTTTTTCCTCTCTTGCATGTTTGTGTTTGTAGATTTATATTGAAGATCATTTGGAGTGAAAATTTGCAAAGTTACAAAGTTTCATTTCAAAGTTGCATTGCAAAGTTTTCATCTTCATGGAAACTCACCTACAAGCCATATTTGGAAGTTTCAAAACCTGAGATCCAAGAAGGAAATGCAGAAATTGAGCCTCAGGATCACATTCAAAGATTTCAAAAATTTAGATCGGGACTAAGTTGATAGCAAGGGAATCTTAGTCCTCCACGTGGTATTTTGTAGAGATTCTTTTGGATCTTTTTCTGACATCCGAAGATTCCACATATGCCCCAAAAAATAGTAGGAGGACTAAGACAATAATAGGGGCATCTTAGTCCTCCCTAGCATATTTTGACAACATTTTAGCATTTCCAAAATCCTCATCACATTTCCAAACTTCCCAGGTACACACATCATAACTTTATGTTACTTAATTTTGTCATTTGCACTCATCATTTGTCTTGCATTATTAGGTTTTGTGATTTTAATGTTAAGTTGTCTTTTCCAAGATTTTGCTTGGTGGTGAACCCCTTGAAGCTTAAAGAACCCCCTCCTAGGTCTTCCTTGTTGAGAATTGACTCACCTTTGGGTTTGATAGTCAATCCAATTTTGGACCCTAGCACATATTTGAGTGACAATTGGAGAAGTGTGGTGTTCTATGACTTAGGCTATAAAGCATCCCCATTTCCCCTATTGTTCATTTTGGTGAACCTAACATTTTTGAACATTCATTTTCTGATTTGGAGTTCATTAAGGTCCTAGATCTAGGTTGCATTCATTCTTGCATTCCATCTTGCATTAGTGAAAGTGCATCTAGGGTTTCTCACATTTTCATTAGTGAAAGTGCATATAGGTTTCATTTTTTCTTTCTTTCATCATCTTATCTCATTGAAAAATTGAAAAGTGTATTGTCAATCATCCTAATTGCATTTAGGAACATTGTTATTGCATTCAAAATTGAAAAAATTGCATTCAACTTTACATCCAATTGCTTGTCATTAGTTACTTTTTCTTGCATTCATTTGCACACTTTTTTATTTCTAAACATTAGGTCCCTGAGTAGGCAACTTGGGAACACTGTTGTCAACTCATATTTTGTTGTTTTTCTAAAAAAAACCTTTACTAGGACTAAAACACCCTTACGGGCATCTTAGTCCCTCTGTGGGTTTTTGGCTCAGAACCCTACCTGTGTTGTTTGTTGTCTATTCCAATCTTTGGGAGCTTAAAATTTCATCAGTAGGACCAAGACACCCTTCATGGTGTCTTAGTCCTTGTTGAATTTGAATTTATAGTTTTTAAGGTTTAAATCTACTTTTTTGTGCTTAGTTTGCTTCCATTGATTATCTATTTTAGTGGGTTGACTTTTTGTTTCATGCATTTTACTAAATATAGCTTAAAGTGGTTGATTTCATGCATTGCTTCATTCCAAATTTGCATTCATAACAACTCATTGCATAGTGTAATCAGTAAATTACCTTGTTTGAAATCTAAAAATTGCATTTATACATTTCATTTTGGGCCTTTACATTGCATTTTGAAAAATGTTGGTATCGTTCTTTTTCAAGTTTGCAAAAAAAATTTAGTCAATAAGCATGTTAATCATTCATTCAATACATTCCCTAGTTATGAGAGTCTCTTAGTGCAAGAGAGTGAAGATGTTGATGCTTTCCTTAAACCTATGCCCCTTCCTATCTCTCTTATTTGTGGGAATGATGTGATAGAAGTTGAAAGAATAGACAATCTTGATAATCATAGTTGTTCTTCTCCTGATACCTATCCTTTTAGTGACGAAGGTATCTTAGCGAAAGAATATGCAATTGTTGATAATCATGGAGGTCTTGTTTTTCCTTCTCCTCTTCCCCTTTGGGAAGATATTATAGCACAAGAAAATGAGATCATATACACATTCCTAAACATCACCTTACCTAGCCTCCATTCATCCCTTGCTTGTGATAATTTCCTAGTTAAAGAGGATGAAAACATAGAGAAACATGACAATCACATATATTCCTCTCCTAGATGTGAAGACAATACTATGATTGATGAGAATCTTATGTGTTTCTCTTCCCCTGGGGAAAACCTTATCAAATAATACATACTGACCATTGATAACTCCCCTACTTGTGATGAAGTCATTTTAGAAGAACCAATCCTTGAATGTCAAGAACATTTGATTTTTAGTTCTCCTAAACACTCTCCTCCTAGAGAGGATATCATGGTGGAAGAAAATGAGAACATTAATAGAAGTAATTCCTTAGATGAAGATGATGAAGTGACATTAGACTCCCCTTCACTAAGAGACCATGAAAATAAGGATAAGTCTTCTAAGGTTATGCACATTAGACAACCCTTGAAGTACTCTCCTGAGCCTAAACTTATCGTTTATCCATGTTCACAAAAACAACAAACTCAAAACAAACCCATCCTTATCCTTGAACCACCTAAGAACAATATTTTGCAGCAATTGAGTTACAATACCATTGCTCATACATATAACACTAGGAATAATTTGCAACCAAGACAAACACCTTCAACATCCCTCCCATTGCCTAATCCTATCCTACCCAACCCTATCTTACCAGGTCCTCCTCATGGAAAGGAGTATGATCTTTTCAAACAACTAAATAATACTCCTACTAAGATATCATTATGGGCCCTTATCTAGGCCTCCCCTCACTACCATAACATGATTCAAAATTCCTTACAACAAGTTATTATCCCTTCTAATGTACAACTAAAAGGAATAGCAGCAATGATTCAAGGAATAAATGTTGACATTTTTTTCCACCAAAGTGAGCTCCCTCCTTTGGAAGTGCAAAAACAACATGATTCTTTCATGATAATATTTCACCACAAGCAAAGAGGCATAAAGAAAATCCTTGTTGACAATGGCTCAGCCCTAAATGTGTGTAGTGTGACCCTTTTGGATAGGCTTGGTGTTGATAAATCAAACATTCAACATGACTCTTTATCTATTAAGGGATTTGAAAATGTCAGAAAATAACTACTTGGTGTGATTACTTTTCCTATTACATCTGGGAAGGCCACATAAGAAACACTGATCCATTTTATGCCTCTCTATCTTTCATACAATCTCCTTTTAGGTAAACCATGGATTCATGAAATGAATGGTGTGTCTTTTACTCTTCATCATAAAATGAAGTATGTCTACAACAACAAAGTGTACACACTTGATGTTGATCTTGAGCCTTATAGTGTCCTACAACTTGAGAAAAACAAAGATAACCCATTGAAAACATTAACACCAACTACACAAGTAGAACTCATGCACCAAAAGGACAAAGAAAAACATATTGAGGAAATTACGAAGCTATTAGAAGATGATTGGGGTTACTTAGAATTCAAACCTACATTCATGGGAGAATACAAGATCATAAACAAAGATTTAGACAAGGTAAAAGAAAAATTGGTAATGTCAACAAAAAATTTAGAAGACCCTTCAAAAGAATCCACCTCAACCATGTTAGAAGAAAAAGAAAATTATAGAACAAACTTCAATGAAACTAACTATCAACAACCACCAAATCCTAAAGAAATGAAAAATCTTTATGGAAAAGGTTACAAACTTATGAAATAACTTGGATATAGTGGAAAAGGATGTGGTGCTAGAGAACAAGGTATTCATGTCCCTATAGAGCCTAACGCACAAGAAAAAAAACATGGTCTTGGGTATTGTCCTTTGATATAAATCAAACCTTCAAACAAACCTTCACTTAATATCAACACTCTTGCATAGGATTCCTCTAAACCAACTTTAACAATAGTGCATCTTGAATTGATAGACACTAGTGGTCTTGATTATCACCCTCTAAAAGAGATGAAACAAACAAAGAAATATTCACTTAATGTCAATCTCATCATGCAAAACACTAGTTATTTAAATTCGTTAGATTTTACACCCTCTTGTATAGGAGAGAACAAAATATCACAATATAAAAAAGTCTTGTGTAAGTATGACATCGTCTCCTAAATAAAAGATATCTTTCTCACACAATAATGAAACATCCTTTACTTTTGATCAAGAGAGTATCTTGTTGAGACTCCTCCAAGATCATTTGATAGCCTTCCCTCCAAGAACATGAAATAAATTCTACTACAAGAGTTCATTTTGTGCATATCATAGAGTTCATGGTCATTCTACTAGTGAATGTAAGGCTTTAAGTGACAAAATTCAATATCTTAAGGACTATGATGCTCTTCCTTGTGTTGAAGCCCCTAGTTCCTCTAATTGACACTTATTTTCATCCTTTTCCTACACTAAGTTGGGGCAAGGAATTAGATAGCCTTGTCCTTGTATGTCACTTGTTGTTGGCTCTTTTGGCTAGTTGGCCACCTTTCATGTATATTTATGAGAAAGCTTGGGATGTGGACAACATGCCTTAAGTTGGCTTGCATGTGATGTACTAAGTTATAAATTTTGGGGGCAACCCATTCCCTTCTCATGACATAGCTTATTGGAAACATATGACTCAGTATAAGGCTTTCTAAGTAAGCTCTCATGTCTTCTTTTACATTAAAGAAATTTCTCACAACAATGGTGTTAGCAACCACTTTAAAGTGTGGACATACATTGACACTCATGTTTCATTGTGAAATTTTATTCCTTCCTGTGATGTGTTCCTTTCTTGGTGGTGTCGTTGGGCTTGATTTCCTTTGAGTGTGATATTTTGTTGCATCTGTCCTCTCTTGGAAACATTAAGTACAATGTTCCCTAAGATGATAACTTGCATTTTTCCTCTCTTAGAGATGTTAAGCACAATATTCCCTAAGATGAGACCTTGCACAAACTAAGAAAAATCCCTTCGAACATCCCTCTTTCTTATTGAATTGAAAAATTTGTACCTTATTAAAGTCATGGAGGTATGTCTTTGATATGGTTCCTTGGGGCTCACCTAGTGAACAACTAGCTTCACTAGCCCTTGTGAGCGTGCATTTTTCTTTTTTTCTTTATCATAGTCATGGATGTATGGCTTTGATATGGATCTCTTGGGGCTCACCTAGTGAACAACTAGCTTCACTAGCCCTTGTGAGCGTGTATTTTATTTGCATTGTGGATAGCGTGTTTCACTTGTAAACCTTTTTTGGACAAATAGCCTAGACCCGATCCATAGCATGTTGGACAACTAGTCAAAGCTTGATCTATTGCATCTTTTTTTTCCTTTTTTTTTCCTTTTTCTGTCTTTTATGGTGTATGTTTGTGATCTAGTTATGGTTTCATATATCATCTTCATGTGTGTTCCTTTGTGCCTATGTTGGTTTGTCATAAGATCTTGATCCTGGGGGCTTGGCCACCCTCTTGGTTATTGTCATCCTATTTTACTAGCATTCATACATTTGAACCCCTCTTGATTGCATGGTTGGCGGCTTTAGTGTGAGTTTGAAGCGAGTTAATCCTTTGACTAAAGCGGGGGCTAAATGTAGTGTAGGAAAATGCATACCCTTTAATTTTAACACTTGTTTGGGCCCACCTTGCTTTATTTATCCTTATTTATGTCTTAATTGGTCCTATTTTACATCCATAAGCCTAATAAATTGTATCTTTTTATGGCTAATCTCGACAAACATAAAGGGGAAATGATAATTTAGTGATTATGGCTATGTGTCCCTAATTTTTTGGTCAGGACTAAGATGCCACCTAGGGTGTCTTTGTCCTCCAAAGGTCTTGGGACCCTCTTTTCAAATGTTCCTTAAAGGGGCCCCTTTTTGGAGTTTGTGCCCAGAGTTTCATGCCTCAAGACTAAGATGTCACCTAGGGCATCTTAGTCCCCCTTAGGATATTTTTGCAATTTAATTTCAAATCTTGGTGGGATTTAGCCTCCTTTAATTAATGATTTCATATGTCGGCTTGTTGAAGTGTATTTTATGGATATTAAGCATAAATTAGTATAAATACAATGTTCTTTCATTCATTTTATCATCCAAGACATCAAGACTTTTGTGAGAGCATTCCTAATAGCATAATTGAGTTCACAAGAGCATTCAAGAGTATTTCATCAAGCATTTGGAGCCATCATCAAGATTCAATCATCATGTCAAAGATATTCTTTCATCATGTGTGTTTTTGAGCTAACATTTGTGATGTAGGGTTTTGATTCAAGTCAAGATCTATCAAGCATTCAAGCATTTCAAGATCTACATTCAAGCTATCCATTTCAAACAAGTTTGCAGATTTCATAACAAGGGTTTGGTGATTTATAACATAGCACTTTGTTCATTCATCATTTCCCTTCATTATTCTATTTCATTCCAAGGTTTAATTACCATCAAGGGGTTTGACCAAGGCAAACCCCCATTTACTAACAATCAACAAGTTTTTCCTCTCTTGCATGTTTTTGTTTGAAGATTTAGGATGAAGATCATTTGGAGTGCAAAGTTGCAATGTTGTATTGAAAAGTTGTCATCTTCACAGAAACCCACCTACAGGCTAGATCTGGAAGTTTTAGAATTTGAGATCTGAGAAGAAGGAAGTGCATACATTGAGCCTCAGGATCACATTCATAGATTTCATAAATTTGGATCGAGAAAAAGTTGGCAACAAGGGCGTCTTAGTCCTCCAAGTGGTATTTTGCATAGATTCTTTCAGATCCGGTTCTAACATCTGAAGATTATGCATCTTCCTCAAAAAACAATAGTGGGACTAAGACAATAGTAAGGGAGTCGTAGTCCTCCGTAGCATATTTTGACAACATTTTTTTTTTTCATTTCTAGAATCCTCATCACATTTCTAGACTTCCCAGGTACACACATCATAAATTTCTATTACTTAATTTTGTCATGTGCACTCATCATTTGGCTTGCATTATTAGATTTTGTGAATTGAATGTTAAGTTCTCTTTTCCAAGATTTTGCTTGGTGGTGAACCCCTTGAAGCTTAAATGACCCATGCCTAGGTCTTCCTTATTGATAATTGACTCACCTTTGGGATTGATAGTCAATCCAATTTGGGACCCTAGGACATATTTGAGTAACAATTGGAGAGGTGTGGTGTTCTATGACCTAGGTTGTAAAGCATCCCCATTTCCCCTATTGTTCATCTAAAATACATAGGGTAGAGGGTTTACAGTTGAGGGTTGAGGGATAATGTTCAAGGTTGAGTGCCTAATATATAGGGTTCATGGTTTAAGTTTTAGGGTATAAGGCATATGGATGAGGGTTGAGGGTTTAGGGCATAAGTATAGGGTTGAGGATATAGTGTATAGGGTATAGGTTTGAAGGTTTAGGGACAAAGTTCAAGGTTTAGTAGATCCAAGGTTAATTGTATATGGTATAGGGTTTAAGGGTATCTAGGGGTTGAGGGTTTAGTGTTTAAGGGTTTAAGGTTTGAGGGATTAAGGTTTTAAGGGTTTAGGGTTTAAGGGTTGAGGGATAAAGTTCAAGGTTGAGTACATCTAAGGTTAAGTGTATAGGGTATAGGGTTTAAGGGTATCTATGGGTTGAGGGTTTAGGGTTTAAGGGTTTAAGGTTTGAGGGATTAAGGTTTTAAGGGTTGAGGGTTTAAGGGTTGAGGGATTAGTGTTTAAGGTATAGTGTCAAGGGTAGAGGGTTTAGGGATAAGGTTTACGGTTTGAGGTTTAAGGGTTGAGGGTTGAGGGTTAATGGATTAGGTTTTAAGGCTTGAGGCTTTAAGGCTTGAAGGTTTAAGGGTCAATGGTTTAGGGTTTAAGGGTTGATCATTAAGAGATTAGAGTCTAACGTATAGGTTTTATGCATTAGGTTTAAGGGTTTAATGTATAGGGTAGAGGGGTTGATGGTTGAGGGTTTAAGGGTTGAGGTTTTAAGGGTTGAGTTTTTAAGGATTAGGGTTGAGGATTGAGGGTTAAGGGTTTAACATTTTAGGGTTGAGGGTTGATGGTTTAGGATTTAAGGTATAGGGTTCAATGATTATAGTTGAGTGTCTAATATATTGGGTAAGGGTTTAATGGTTGAGGGTTTAAAGGCTTAAGGGTTGAGGGTTCAAGGAATAGGGATGAGTGTATAATGTATAGGGTAGAGGGTTTACAGTTGAGGGTTGAGGGATAATGTTCAATGTTTAGTGTCTAAGATATAGGGTTCAGGGTTTAAGGTTGAGGGTATAAGGCATGTGTATTATGTTTTAGGGTTTAGGGCATAAGTATAGGTTTGGGGGTATAGGGTATAGTGTATAGGTTTTAAGGTTGAGGGATAATGTTCAAGGTTGAGTTTCCAAGGTTAAGTGTATAGGGTATAGGGTTTAAGGTTTGAGGGTTAAGGGTATCTAGGGGTTAAGGGTTAAGGGTTTAAAGGTTTAAGGTTTGATGGATTAAGGTTTTAAGGGTTGAGGGTTTAAGGGTTGAGAGATTATGGTTTAAGGTATAGTGTCGAGGGTAGAGGGTTTAGGGATATGGTTTAAGGTTTAAGATTTAAGGGTTGAGGGTTGAGGCTTTAGGGATATGTTTTAGGGTTGAGGGTAAAGGGATTAGGGAACTTAATGGTTGAGGTTCTAAGGCTTTAAGGTTTAAGGGGAAAGGGTTGAGGGTTTAAGGTTTAAGAGCTTAATGGATTAGGGTTTAATGGTTGAGTGTTAAGAGATTAGGGTTTAAGGTATAGGGTTGATGTATTAGGGTTAAGGGTTTAATGTATAGGGTAGAGTTGTTGAGGGTTGAGGGTTTAAGGGTTTAGGGTTTAAGGTTTTAGGGTTTAAGGGTTGATATTTTAAGGGTTGAGGGTTGAAGGATTATGGTTGAAGGTTGAGGGTTGAGGGTTGAGGGTTTAACATATAGGGTTGAGGGTTCAGGGTTCAGGGTTGAGAGTTGAGGGTTGAGGATTGAGGATTTAAGGTATAGGGTTTAGTGATTAGGGTTGAGTGTCTAATGTATATGGTAGAGGGTTTAATGGTTAAGGGTTTATGGTTTAAGGGTTCAAGGATTAGGGTTAAGTGTATAATTTATAGGGTAGAGGGTTTACAGTTGAGGGTTGAGGGTTGAGGGTTGAGGGATAATGTTCAAAGTTGATTGTCTAAGATATAGGGTTTAGGATTAATGTTTGAGGGTATAAGGCATATGGATGATGGTTGAGGGTTTAAGGTATAATTATAGGGTTGAGGGTATAGGGTATAGGGTATAGTTTTGAAGGTTAAGGTATTATGTTCAAGGTTGAGTTTCCTAGGTTAAGTGTATAGGACATAGGTTTTAAGGGTTTAAGGTTTAAGGGTTTAGTGGTATCCAGGGGTTGAGGCTTTATGATTTAAGGTTTGATTTATTAAGGTTTTAAGTGTTGAGGGTTTAATGGTTGAGGGATTAGGTTTTAAGGTATAGTGTCGAGGGTAGAGGGATTAGGGATAGGGTTTAGGATTTAAGGGTTGAGGGTTGAGGCATTATGGATAGGGTTTAGGGTTGAGGGTTAAGGGATTAGGGTTTAAGGGTTGAGGGTTTAAGGGATTAGGTTTTAAGGGTTGAGGGTTTAAGTATTTAAGGTTTAAGGGTCAATGGTTTAGGGTTTAAGGGTTGAGCAATAAGATATTAGGGTTTAAGGTATAAGGGTTTAATGTATATGGTAGAGGGGTTGAGGGTTGATGGTTTAAGGGTTAAGAGTTTAAGGGTTGAGGGTTGAGGGATTATGGTTGAGAGTTGATGGTTAAGGGTTTAGGATTTAAGGGTTGAGGGTTTAGGGATTAGGGTTGAGTGTATAATGTATAGGGCAGAGGGTTTATAGTTGAGGGCTAAGGGTTGAGGGATTATGGGTTTAATGGTTGATGGATTAAGGGTTTAAGGTATAGGGTTGAGGGATTATGGTTGATGGTTTAATGTACAGGGTAGAGGGTAGAGGGTAGAGGGTTTAAGGGATTAATGGTTTAAGGTATAGGGTTTAGGTATTAGGGTTGAGGGTTTAATGTGTATGGTAGAGTGTAGAGGGTAGAAGGTTTAAGGTTTAAAGGGTTTAAAGGTTGATGGTATAGGGTTGAGGTATTAGGGTATATAGTTAAAGGTATAGATTTGAGTGATTAGGGTTGAGGGTCCAATATATAGGGTAGAGGTTTGATATTTGAGGGTTGAGGGATTAAGGGGTTGATGGTTTAATGGTTGAGGGTTGAGGGTATAAGGTTTAGGGTACAAGGTTGAGGGATTAGGGTTGAGGGTCCAATGTATAGGGAAGAGGTTTGAGGGATTAAGGTTGAGGGATCAAGGTTGAGGGTTGAGGTACTAAGGGTTTGAGGGTTGAGGGTTGAGGGTTGAGGGTATATGGTTGAGGGAAAGAGGAGTAAAGAGGAGGTAGAGAGGTGGAGAGAAAAGTAAATAACTAGATATCCTTGAGAGATATAGAGGTGATAGACCTATAGCCTAGGGAAAGAGGGGTGGGAGACATAGGGGAGAGATAGGGGTGAGAGAGATACAGGGGGAGATGGGTGGGTACTGATAAAAGGAGTGAGAGACCTAGATGGCTAAGGAGGGATGGAGAGGTGGAAAATGAATTACTTAGAGACCTAGAGAGGGGAGAGGTAGAGAGGTGAGGGCGAGAGAGGTGAGAGATAGAGAGGTGATGGGAGAGATAGAATAAAATGGGAGAGCTAAGCTCACAACTTCAGAGAAATAAGGGTAAAGAGGAGGGAGAGAGGTGTAGAAGAAAATAAATAACTAGAGAGCCTTGATAGATATAGAGGTGAGAGACATACATCCTATGGAGAGAGGGGTGAGAAACATAGGGGAGATATAGGAGTGAGAAAGATAGGGGGAGAGGGGTGGGTAATGAGACAAGGAGTGAGAGACTTAGATGGCTAAGGAGGGATGGAGAGGAAAACAAGGAGTGATTGAGAGACCTAGAGAGGGGAGAGGTAGAGAGGTGAGGGGGAGAGAGAGGTGAGAGATAGAGAGGTGAGGGGAGAGAGAAAATAATGGGAGAGATAAATTCACAACTTGGGGGAAAGAGGGGTAAAGATGAGGGAGAGAGGTGTAGAGGGAGGGAAATATCTAGAGAGCCTTCAAAGATAAACAAGAGAGAGACCTACAACCTAGGGAGAGAGGGATGAGAGAGATAGGGAGAGATATTGGGGTGAGGGAGATGGGGGAAGAGAGGGGTGGATAAGGGTTGAGGGTTTAAGGATTTAGGGTTTATGGTTTAAAGGTTGAGGATTCGAGGGTTGAGGTATTAAAGGTTTAAGGGTTGAGGGTTAAGGGATTAGAGTTTAAGGTATAGTGTCAAGGATTGATGGTTTAGGATTTAAGGTTTAAGGGTTGAGGTTTGAGGCTTTAAGGATAGGGTTTAGGGTTTAGGGTTAAGGGATTGGGGTTTAAGGTATAGTTTCAAGGGTTGAGGGTTTAGGGATCGGGTTTAAGATTTATGGTTTAAGTGTTGAGGGTTTAAGGGATAGGGATGAGGGTTAATGTACATTCTTGAGTGTATATGGAATTCTAGTGAAACTACATATCACACACAAAACAAGACATACATAACACTTAGAAGATATCATAATTGGTCAAATAAAGGTCTCATTGATGTACGCCAACCCAAGCTCATATTCACACATGATAAGAGTTAGGAAACCTTTACAAAATAATATTTTTCATAATGCGAGTGTGTTTTGGAGAAATTTAAATATGGTTGTTTTGTAGAGAAAGCTAAAATTTTCTCACGTTATAATGCGAGCACATTTTGTCTTGCTCTAAAAATGGTAAAATAGACAGGACACCCATGATCCAGGCCCACATGCTATGTTATTATCCTAGTTTTGCACATGATATAACAAAAAAAACACTTTTTTTTGTTGTTATGAAGTGCACATGAAAATTTTACACATTCTACCACCTTTGCATGAACTTTACAACTCCTTTTTTTTTGTTTTCCAACTTAGGAAGGAGAAAATAACAGATTTTTCACATCAAATTTGATACATATAAATTCAAGTTTCAATTTTTGTAGTGTTGTAATGTTTTTTATTAGCATAAAATAGGTTTTGAGGGGGATCTAAAACCCCTTACAAATAGAAAAACAAGGGACTTAAACCTCACCAAAAGATAGCTACAAGCAAGTAGAAACATAGACCATCAACAGCCCAAAAACAACAACTAGCCATAAGATACACTAGACTACCCAAGCTGCAAAAAATGGTTTTGAAGGGAACTAAAAATGCTTTACAACTAGGTTTTTACTGGGACCTAGAACCCAAAGAAAAATTCAAGATTTTTTAGGGACCAAAATCCAACAGTCTGCATCCTCCAGACCATAGCAAACCATTTGCTCAATGGAAGTAGCACTGAGCCAGAACAAACACTCCACCATAAAAGGGGTTTAGAGAAACATAACATAAATCTACAAACATCAGCCTCCCAATAGCACCATCCTACCTAGAGCACCAACCCAAGCTCCACCTCAAGAGGAGGGGGCTCCCCTCTAATGCAGAGGATTAAATGAGACCCTTTACCACCAAAATCACAACTCTCCTACTCACACAAGCTCCACCTCAATAGGAACCCGCATAAAAAGGAAGAACTACCTATCAACACTACAACTACCAACTCCACCTCAATAGAAGTAGGATCCACCTAAAAAGGAACAGTCTCCCCCTCTATAGGAGACACTAGTTGTAGACCCTTACTAAAAGAGAAATTTGTAGGAAGGGAAGACACAACATCCCATAGCAAACCAGACTTTAGGTACTGGCAGAATGAAGCAAAGGACTCCTCAAAAATATCACATAACTAGGTGATGAAATGATAGGGGTTAGAAAATTCAACTCACTATGCTCTTGGCAACAACTCAGATCACTAAACTGAAAAACCTCTCTTTTGAGGCAGCTTTCTTTCACAAAACAACTTGATTCAAAACACCCAAACTAAGAATAAGGCACAAAAACCTCTTTTTGTCTCCACAAACCACCTTAGCAATATCAAAAAGAGTGACTCAAACCCTCTCTTCAACATAACATCTCAAACATAAGGACTTTCAAAGTAGACTATCCAAATCCACAACTAGGCCCTTTTAGACCACATAAAGAACCAAATCCAAATTACCAAGCCCATTTCTCTTTCCTAATGCCACAAACAGGTGCAAATATGTCTGCACAAACACATTAAACCATCTCCCACATTGTATTCATGATATTTTATCAAACACCTACTCTAAACCTTCAATTTTGATTCCAAAATAGGACTATCACAAGACTGCCATAACTGGACAATTAATGTACAATGGCCTCAAACTTATAAATCCTCCAAACACTTTCAAAAAATGGATCTAAACACACCCAAATACCCTTTCAAAACAATATTACTCGAGAAATACCCACACACATCAATCAAAACTCATTGAAACACCATTGTACACAGTTTTACCAGTCTTATTCATCATTTGCAGACCTAGGGCTTCGTTGTAACTGCACAAAACCACATTCTCATGCTCCACAACTTTAGGATCCTTTAGAACACTTTTCAAACATGTTACCAATTTTCAGGAGATTTCATGGTTAGAATAGGAGATAAGCCATTTTCTTCACCACTATTTACCATAGTTCACGGTTTTACCTACCTAGAGAAAATTGATCATAACTTTCACAAACTTGAATGAATTTAAAAGAAACCAAATGAAAAATAAAGTAGATTCATAGGGCCTTAACTAAAAATGGATGAGGATAGGTTCCATGCATAGTACAAGGCCGTACAATGGCCTGAAATCAAGAATTTGTAGGAAATTAATAGAAAAATAGAGTATTTCATTGAAATCTTCACATCTACATCATTTCCCAACCTTCCTTGAAGCTTGAAAGGCTTCAAAATTCCTTTTTAAACTAGAACCAATGCCTCAAACTAACTCTCCAACTAGTTGACCTTTGATATTCCATCATTTGGCATTTTTTCATTTTTGCAATATTGCTATGACAACAATTTGTCAACTTTTGCAACTTTTACATTTTATTCCCTATGACTCCAACATGACTATAAATGACCTAAAATAACTAAAAATGGTATAATATACCTTATTACAACATGAGGACATCATATTTAATTCAAAAGCTTTAAGTTGCCTCTTGGAGGCATATTCTTGCTAGGGTGTTCTTGCACCACTAGGCTTGTAGATAAAACCATAAACATAACCCATCCATCAGCAAATCAACAACCTGAACAAAGTCCATTAACATAACTGGGGTAGTCACCACCCCAAAGGGAAACATTGGTACCAATTTCCAAAACAACACAATAACCCCCTTTAACCATAAAAACTTCAAAGACTAAAGGATGAACCCGAACAATAGCCAAAGAGCCACCAAAACAACTTTCAACATAAAAATAAATTGGGTAATCAATAACAGTGAGAGGAGAAACCCAAACAATAGCTCCTCACAACACCATGAGGAAACAACACACAACTAGAAGTAGAAGAAACAACAAAAAGGAAAAAAAGAGCAGAGACCCAAGCCCAAAGTGAGTAGAAGCAAACAAGACCTAAGAGGGAAAGGGGAGCCCAAACAAGAAGGAAGCTAAGAGAAGGGGAAAAAAAAAAAAAAAACCTAGCTACCCCAACATGCCAGTCAAGGCCAAAGATAGGCCAAAACTCCATAGAACCAACCAATGAGAAGCACCACCATTCCACAAGAGGGATACCAAGAGCAACAAAAAATCACCTAGAGCAAGAACCACCAAAAGGGAACCACCAAACAAATAGAAAAAAAGGGCTAAGGGAAACTAAGGAGAAAAAATTTAGAGAGAAGGCCAGCATAAAGAGCACCCAAGTTGTCCCACCACACCGAATATGACCAAAAATGAGCCCATCCTCCAACCAATCCACCTTAGAGAACCCAAAGCACATACTCACTGACACCAACAACACTAGGAGGCTAGCGGCCAGAAAAAACCCAAAGCAAGCAACAAACAGAGGCCGAAAAAGACCCCACTAGTGTCGAATTTGTAGTTTTGCAATGTTAATTATGATTGAATTGTAGAAATTTAACATTATACATTAGTTAATTGTATAGTTTTTAGTAATTCTATTAGATTTATATACAATTGAACATTGAAAAGGAAGCAAGTTTGTGAAAAGCTCAAATTGTTGAGGAGTTTTATGCAAGAAGAAAAAAATACTACTCATAATTGGGTAATTTCTCCATTCGAATCTCCATTTTTAAGGTATGTCAAGTCCTTATACATTTTATTTACATTTTCCTTCATTCTATTATGTTTCTTTATCATCCCTTATCATACATGTTTAATATAATGCTTTGATTTTGTTATTATGCTGATTTTGGGATTAGATTTTTCTAAGTATGATAAGTTATGAGTGCTCAACATACATATCCTTAATCAAATGCATTATATTTTGCTAATGGATTAGATTAGAGTTTTTTAAAATGCATATTCCATGTTCATCATTGTTTATTTTTAATTTCTGACATCTATGAGCATTCAAGGGGGGTTCCTTTGAAAATTCTCATTATAACCTTAGCCCCTCTTGGTACATTTTAAACTACACAATTATTTACTCTTTGTAGTGGTTTGGTTTCTCTTATAGTATCATTTGGCTCTTGTGCAACCAAAAAAATCATGGTTTGCATTGCTGCAATATCCACATAGATTCTTCCTTTCTTCCCTTCTCTAAGGAATTATGTCATATAGTTTATGTGCCTTTGATTCCACATTTTGCATACATGTCTACTATGGTAGTTGTAACTATAACATTTGAAAAAAATCCCCCTTCCATTATGCTTTGATGGATGCTCCAAAGCTCCCATTTTGGCATAGATAGGGAGAATGTTGGAAAAAGTCATGAAATTTGTCTTTTCATCTATAAATTTCATTTACTTGAAATTTTCTAATACCTAAAGTTCAAAAAAATCATTTTGTGCATATTATAAAATCACAGTAGTCCATTAGACCACATTTCTTTGAGTAATTATATGTCAAATAGTTCATGTGTCTTGTCTATACTTCCACATTTTGCTTACATGTCTACCAAAACATCTAAAACTATAATATTGAAAAAATCCCTATTTGATTTTGCTTTGATGGATTTCCATAACCTATTCCAAAGCTCCCATTTTAGCATAGGTAGGAAGTATGCTAGCAAATATTGTCAAAAAATTCATTTTGTGCATATCATGCAATCTGTGCATTCCATAAGATGACATCTGTTTGAGGTATCATTTCAAACAATTCATATTCCTTGTATATGATTCCACATTTTACATACATTTCTAATAGGTAATTTGCAACTATAATGTTTGACAAAAATCCTCCTTCCATTATGCTTTGAGGGATGCCCATACCTTGTTTGAAATAGCCCATTTTGGAGAATGTATGGGAATGTTATCAAAGCTTGTCGATTTTGGCTCTACACTTTCAAATTGCATTAGCTTGAAAGATTCTATTTTTTTTTTAATAAATTCATTTTGTGCATATTCTACAATCATTATGCTCCATGAGACCATATCTCTTTGAGGCATTTTTCCAAGAAATCCACATATCTTATCTATGCTTCCACATTTTTTTACACATCTACTAGGGTAAGCTATAACTATAAATTTTAAAAAATCATCTATCCTTAATGCTTTGATGGATGTCATATCCTATTCCAAAGATCCTTTCTTAGCATGGGTAGGGAGAATCTTAACAAAGGTAATTGTATAATTTTTCTTAACACCCACTAATTGAATTTGCTGGGAAGTTTCCAAACCTTTTCAACAAATCTTATTTTTGCATATCCCGCAATCATTGCAATCCATGGCATATCTCTTTGATAATTTTTTTCAAAAAATTCACATGCCTTTTCCATGCTTCCACATTTTGCATACACGTTTTCCAAGGGAGTTGCAATTTTAACATTTGAAAAAAATCCCCCTTTCTTTCAATGATTTGATTTATGCCCATACCTTGTTCCAAAGGTAGGATGTTGACAAAAGTTGTGGAATCTTATTTACACTAGCCAATTTTATTTTCTTGAAAGTTTTTAACTTCTTTTAAAAGAACCATTTTGTGCATATCTTGCAATCATGGAATTCCATGGGGCCACATTTCTTTAAGGAGTTCCATCAAAAAATTCATGTGCTTTGTCTATGCTACCACATTTTGCATAGATGTCTATTTGTGTACATTATATTGGTAGCTCATATGTTAGAAAATGGTTAGAGAAAAGTCACATGATAAATTCTCAGAAGGTAGAAATAGTCCAAAAAAATTAGCCTTCCATTTTCCTTGTGTTCTTTGTGCACTTGTTTATTCATCATGGTTGAGTGACATTTACTCTTCTACATGATGATTGTATGTATTTTGTATGAAGGGTTGAATGACATATATTTCTTTTATTTGTATGGATTAATTTTTTAGGAACTAATATTTATCTCTTTTTCATGCTACAGATAAAAAAATTTGTCATGTCGAGGAAATGATCAAGGATTAAACCAACACAAGAAGAGAAAAAAGTTAAGAATGTAAAGAAAGCAGAAATTATGAGGGAACTTTGTGAGAAGAGGAAATTGGACACGATAGTCAAAGAAATTCCAATTGAAGAGGAACTTCAACCATCAATGAGAGATATGGTATTGGTAGCACAAAGGGATCGAATGCAAAAACTTTGTGTTGTGAGAGATTTGAATATCATAGTTGGAGACACATCCTCTACCACAAGTCAAGATGGAGGGACACCATCTACCACTTCTTGAGTTGAAAGTACATCATCACTCGCCCATGAAGAAGGAGGTGCTCTATCTTTCCCATCTCAACTTCAAGGTTTGTCATATATTCCATCTATCCAATCTCATTTAAATATTGATGAAATTCCTAATGTTGAGAAAAATTACCTTTGAGAACACCACCTAGAATTTTGGGTAGAAATCCCAAGTATTTAATTGATATTGATGAGAATATTTTGTAGCCAATGGAAGATAAGATTCCAAAGTGTACTTTTAGAAGATATGCTAATAAGATTTGGAGAGTGTACTATGAGAAATTAAATGAGATCAGAAGATGTCAACTATTTGTTGAAATGGTGTGAAGTATAAAGTTTATGTCCGTCATGAAGATTCTTGGGTTAAGAATATCAGAAGCTTCAAGTGAAAAATTTATTGTGAATAATCTAATGAGTGCTTATGAGAGTGTGGGTAACACCTCACACACAAAAGATAGTAATGTCACACAATGTGTCATTACATTGACAATAATAAGTAATCAAATGAAGAAAGCTCATCTCAATAGAAATACAACTCAAGCATTGATAATTAATAGAAAACTTTACCAATACCCATTGGAAGGTGCCAAAGAATCGACGATATTGATGCCAATGAATTACGAGCATTCTTGGGGAGACTACCACAAAAAGATAAACCAATTTTTGAAGCATTGAGATCACTAATTGAAATTTTTTGGATGAATTAGACAAGGGTATCTCTAAATCAAAGGGATTTGGTAACAAGTAGAATCGGTAGCAAAATCGTGAGCAACATCCAAAGCATTTTTTGGATGCGACTCAAATATAGGTTTTTGGTAAATTTATAGAGATGTATCCTTAAGTTAATTTTTTTCAAAGATATTTTGAAATTCTAAAACCTTTTTATCTCAAAATAAATCACACACACTACTTGTTTTTGTAGACTACATATTAAATTTTCTAACCATTTTGATGTTTATTGGTCTATATGTTTATATTTGCATACTAACAATGTTTTACAAGATTGTGGCATACATGCCCCACCTACATCTTCAAGAGAATTCATATCAACAATTTTATGTGAAAGAGAGGAAGGTCAAATATTTTATAGGAAATTATGCTTGGATGACACATGCCAGCATTGTGGTGGCTTGCAACATATGCCAATATGTGAACATATGGAAAGCACACATTCAGTTGGAAATAAACAAGTAGAGTTCAAAAAGTATAAAATAACGGCCTACAATACAAAAGATGGTAAAGAAGTAAAATGGTGTGATTTGGTTATTCAAAAGATTCCAGTGTATCAGTTTATGTCTACATTTTGTGATATTATAGTGTACGAGTATGCAAGGCATACCCATAGAGCTTGATGATTGGACTTTCAATTCAAGTTATGCAAGGACACATTTCCACTTGGTAACATTGTTTCAGTCATCGAATTTTTAGAGAACTACAATCTATAGCCACAATGTGAGGTGCAATCACAATGTTACAACTCCATAGAGGTTTCTATATTTATGCACATCACTTTCATTCATGAAAATGATAGTATAGAGGATGATAGAAAGATCATAAGAGAGTATCATTTGTATATTAGTGATGATCGCACACATTCTACAGAGTTCATGGAAGGTTGCTTTCAATTGTTCTACAATGATTTGGCTAGATGGGGTATATCATTTAGTTAGCATATCATATGTTTGGATAATTGTACTTTACAATTCAAGAACTCGTAGATGTTCTATTGGTTGAGCATGATGCATAATATTATAGGTGTTCAGCATATGTGGAACTTTTATGAGGCAGTACATGGAAAGGGAGAGCATGATGGTGCATGAGCATGTATCAAATGAGCCATAGCATGAGAAGAGTTAAATTATAAAGATAGTGTAAAGTTAACAGATGCAAAATCAATCATCAAGTGGTGCAATGCTTCGATGGGTCAGAGTAATGAAGGTAAGTCTTCATTTCATAGATTTTTTAGTTGATAGAGGATACTAACATTCCACCATATGTGGATTATTGTACACTAATAGGATCAAGTAAGATACACTCTTTCAAAAGCTCAAATTTAGGTTCATGGAGTATCCACGTGGAAGATAGCATGCTTTTGTTCTTCATGTACAATTCAAGCCTAGAATGAGTGTGAGTCAAAGGAGTGGGTTGACGAATGGTGGCTAAGTTTTCTTAGCCCACTTGACACATATTGACCCCTGACGACATTGAAACTAACATAGATGGAGTCATTGGTTGACTTTGACCACATACCAGATCTACTTCAACTAGATAATATATCTAATTACATAGTTTTTGAAATTCCTAATATTATCTTACTTTGTAGTGCTTTTGTAATGTTGACTAAATTCATCTAATTTTCTACACATATCAATGTAGGGAATTTTTATGCAATTATTGCAAATGAAGACTATGAAGAGGGAACAAATTATTACTTGTGTCATGTTTAGGCCAAAAAGAAATTGGTGGCCCCAATTACTGATGGAGAAAAAATAAAATACCCTACAAGCTCAATGGTTGTTACTGGAATGTGGCTTAGAAGGTACCCACATAACAGTGTTAACGTTTGGCTGTTACAAGACTTTGACACACATCAAAATATTTCTCATTAATCAAACCTTTTCATGGCATCTAATGTTCATTTGATACAATATCGAGGTAGAAATTTGAACAAGACCTTGTGGAAGATGTGTGAGTCTGACCATGGGGTAATACTTGACACAAGAAAGAGTAGAGAAGACCTAGATGGTTCATTAGATTAATTTGTAAGTATGCACATTGATTTTGTAAATTCATGTTATTGATATTAATGTATTGCAGTTGATAGTTAGACCTTCATTTCTATATTTCAAATTTACATATGTTTTTCTTTTTTTGATGTTTCATTTTTACACATATACAGTGAATATTGGGTAGATTATATGCATATTTATGGTTTCACCATTTGACCATCTTGAGACCTCAATTCGGAAACTTGACCTTTGTAGCCCTAGATCAAACTTGGGAGACCATATTTGTATGAATATCCATCCAAAATATATCATCTTTCCCTCATCTTAACATTTTCATCCATTTTCATAAGCTATTCATCATAACCATCATCCTTAGACCTTGGTCCTTTTTTTCCATTAACCTACTCTTATCATCTTGAAAGGTGGAAAATCATCGCTCTATAGTTTAGGACACAGAATGACAAGTTTTCTTCACTTCTCATTCAAGGAAACCCGCGATATCTCAATCCAAGGATGTAAAAAGGAGAGAGATCTACAATAGGGATGTCCTAGGGTGTGATTAAAAAATGAAAGATGGTTCACCACTAATCTAGAGCTTGGAAAGAAAAGTAACATTTAAGACCTAATGATCAAACCTAATGATGTGCAAGACTTGAAAAAATGACCTAGCAATGAATGTAAATTGGAATTGTAAATTGGAAAAGTACAAAGGTGCACCTGGAAACCTATAGAAACTCGAAAAAGCTCTCAAATTCTAAAAAAAATTAAATTTAACACACACTCAAACCCATACGCTAGGATGGGCATATCAATCCCATTAGGCTAATCTTTGGGACACATTTTTCAAGAAACGCTTAGATTGATGTGAAATCTGGATCGGGGCCCCGAAACTTAGGTGGGACTCATACGCCCAAGGTGGCATATGATTCCTAAATCACTAAATCTAGGCCATACAATCCAAAAAAGCATGAATTATGATTGGATATTGGTAAATGTCAAGATTATCCTTGGAAAGATACATTAATTAAGGCTTGTGGATGCAAAATAAGGCCAAATAAGGCATAAAGAAGCCCAATTTATTAATGAAACCCTAGATTAGTGTGAAAGTGTTAGGATACAACTTACAACATCCTAAATAAGGGACAAATAGGTTTATTTAGTTTACAAGGGCCCTAAACTTAATGTGAAGGTATAAATAAATACACTTTACAACATTAAATTAAGGAAAAAATAGGTTCATTTAACTTAAAAGAACCCTAAACCCAATGTGAATGTGTAAAAAACATTACAACACTAGATCAAGGTGAAATTAGGTTCATTTTAACATTAATTATTCCCAAATTAGTTGGGAAAATGTAAACGACATTTTTCTACACTACATTTAGCCCCCACTTTAGTGAGAGGAGGAACTTGCTTCAAACTTACACTAAAGTAGATATTCAAGAGGATTCTTAGTGTACCAATGAGGATGAAAAAGGATGACAAGGATCAAAGGGTGTGGCCAAGCCCCCAAGATCCAAGATCCTACGCCAAACCAAGATAAGTACAAAGGGATACACACAAGGTGTATGATATACAACAAAACAAGATACACAAATATGCAATGTTAAAAAGATGAAAGGAAAAGAAAGCAAAGGTGGATCAAGATTTGACCATTTGTCCCACATGTTGTGGATTAGATTTAAGATGTTTTTCAAAAGATGCACACTCACTTTGAGGCAATAGAACTTTAGGTTGTCCAGTGGGTGAGTATCCAAAGGGTGACTTAGTGAGAAATTCATGCCTATGTATTGGCTTCTCATCGTATAATGAGAAAATCATGCCCACGTTTAGGCTTCTCATCATACACTAACCATACCAAATCTATACCTCCTGATAAATTTGACAAGGCACCACATAATAATGAACTTCGAGCTTCATGAGGAAAGCAAAGCTTTGTATGCTTGAAACTCATGAACAAAAAGGATGGCTCCATAGGCAAGCAAAGTGTATTATGAAAGGTGACCACATAAAAATTGTTGTAAATGAAAAATAGTGTAAGGTGTGTTCAAAGGAGTTCTTTTTAGTTCATGTAAGGCCTCGTCTTAGGGAACATTGTTCCTAATGTCTCCAAGAGAGGAAAATTCAAAGAAATATCATGCTCTCGAAGGAAATCAAAACCAATGATACCACCAAGAGAAGGATGCATCTCAAGAATATAGAAAACCACACAGTGAAATGTGAGTGTCAATGTATGCCCCCACTTTAAAGCAGTTGCTAACACCATTACTGTGAGAAATTGCTTTAAATTAGAAGAATACATGAGATCTTATTCGGAAAGCCTTATGCCAAGTCATATGTTTCCAAATCTAACTACATCATGAATAAGGGGTTGCCCCCAAAACTCATTACGTCACATGCGAGCCAACTTAAGGCATGTCTCCCACATACCAAGCTTGCTCTTATATATACATGGAAGGAAGTCAACTATCCAAAGAGACAATGACAAGTGCCATATTAGGAAAAGGCTACCTAACCCCTTGCCCCCCAAGGGAAAAAGGTAAGCCAAAAATGGATGATTATATCCTACTCCTTGCAAAAAGGAAATGATTTGTGATGAATGTAAAACATGCAGTAGTGAGTATGCTATGATCCTACAACTATTACATGGCAAGTAGCAGCAACTATAGTTATTGATTATGATGAGTAAACAAAGTATCAACTTGATGCATATTTAATAAGATATCTACTAGTTTAGGATGCACTAAAGTTAAATTTTTCTTGGAAGAATATTTTGTAATAGTGTTGTCATTGAATGAAGGATTTTTTATTTCTTTCAAGGGATAATAACCAAGACCATTAGTCATTTCTTGTGTTTTAGGCTCTATAGGGACATGGATATCTTGTTCTCTAGCACCACATCCTTTTCCACTATACCCAAGTTTTCTCATAGGTTCATAACCTCTTCCATAAAGCTTTTTCACTATTTTTGAATTTAGTGGTTATTCATGATCAACTTCATTAGATTTTTTCATGTATTTTGTCCTTTCTTTGAAAGTGGTTGAAGTGGATGCTTTTAAATTTTGTATTGACATTACCTCTTTTTCTTTTCCCTTATTAAAATATTTTGTTATGATCTTGTATTCTCCCATGAATATAGGTATGAAATCAAATGATTCCCAAGAATCTTCCAATAACTTTGTGGCTTCTTCAATTTTCTTTTCTTTTTCTTTCCCTTGTACGTATTCTACATGTGTGGTTGGTGTCAAGGGATATATAATGTGCATAATGTCAAAAGAATTATCCTTAGTTTCATGATATCTTAGTGAAGAAGAGTTTAATTTCACTTCATCATCTTCATCTAAGGAAGCCATATTACTATTGTTTGAAGGAAGTGTGTCAATGTTTTTGTTTTCTTGCACCATGATACCTTGCCTATTAGGAGAGTTTTTAGGAGAGCGAAAAACTAGATGTTCATGACATTAAAAGGTGGGTTATTCTAAAATAACTTCATCACAAGTAAGGGGGTTATCAATGGTTATATTTTATTGCATATCAATGATGGAATTTTCTTGTTCAATAATTTTTTTCCTAGGATTCTCATGATTCTCATCGATTGAATGTTCTAACACCATAATATCTTCTTCACTAATAGGAGAGATACTAGGAGAGGGCCAAATTTGATTTTTTTCCATAATTTCATATTTTTTCTCTAAGATCTCATTCACTTGTGGCATAATGTCTATCCTAGTAGGAGAGCTTTTAGGAAAGTTAAAAACAAGAGGTTCATTACATTATGTGGTTATATTTTGTAAAGTAACTTCATCACACATAGGGGAGGCATCAAGAGAAGGATAACTATGAGTTTCATGGTTACCATTGATTGGAATTTTTTGTTCAAATAGGTCTTCCCAAATGGTAGGGGTATTAGTAAAGGGAGGCACATGATTCTCATGGGTCTTAATAAGGATATCTTCTAATACCAAACTATCTTCTTCGTGTCTAGAAGAGATATTAGGAGAAGGAAAGGTTTGATTGTCATGGTTATCTACAATTACATCCCCATGTCCTATAATTTATCCCAAAGTAGGAGAGGTCGGATTGTCATAGATCTCAATTATTGGATCTCTTAATATCAACATATCCTCCACACAAATGTGTTTTTCATGATCGTTTACGGTTGTATCCTTATTCACTAAAGCATTCTCACAAGTAGGGGAGGTGTTAGGAGATGAATGGAGACTAGGTAAAGTAGTGGCCATGACCTTAGCTTTGTGTGTCATAATATATTTCAAAGGGGGAGGAGGAGGAAGAAAAAAAAGACTTTCATGATTCTCAATGATTGTATCTCCTTTCACCAAGATATCTTCATCACTAATAGGAGAGGTATCGAGAAAAGAACAATTATGATTGTCATGATTGTCGATGCTTGCATCCTTTTGTATCAAAGCTTTAGTGGATGATCTAGGGGAGATGAATTCATCAAGAGCTTCATATAACATTTCAAATTAATTACTACTAAAGGGTTTGAATGATATGCTTTCTCTAAGGTTAACCATTTTTTGTTTGTTTCTTCTGATATTTTTGTTATTTTTTATTTATTTTTGGTTTTCTAAAGAATGCTAAATGTAATCTAATCTTATGAAACTATGAACTAATGAAACAAAAGTGCAGTATTTTGATTCTATCCCTAATTGAAATAGGTACTTGAAATGGGAGCAATTTAAGCTAAATCTAATGAAATGCATGTAATAGAAACTTATCCAACTGAAACAGATAGATAATGACAACAAATAGAAGTGTAAAAATGATGTTTTTAATGTTGTAAAAGATAGTTTTAGGGATGATCTAGAACTAATTCACCCAGAGGGGCATATGAGTTCCAGTCGAGGTTTTTCAAGGGTTCAAATATTGAATAACAGTCACCACAGAAATCCCAGAAAGTAGGTAAAATATCTAATAATAGGACTAAATTATCTAGAGAGGCATATGAGTCCCAGATTAGGGTTTTTGCACCATTTTCAGCAAATTCTATGTGAATATTATGTTTTCCATTTTGGATGATGTCTAAGGTAAGTGCAAATGCAAATTTTAGATGAAACTCAATGGTGCAAGATGCAAAAATGCAACCGATATGCACTTTCACTAATGCAATATTTTGAAATCTAATGCAAAGTTAATGCAAACTAGATCTAGGACTATGATGCACTCCAAATCAGAAAATAAGGTGCTCTAAATGCAGGTTCACCAAAATGAAAGGTGGAAAATCATCGCTATATAGTTTAGGACATAGAACAAGTTTTCTTCACTTCTCATTCAAGGAAACCCTAGAGATATCAATCCAAGGACGTAATGAGGAAAAATATCTACAATAAGGATGTCCTAGGGTGTGATTAAAGACTGAAAGAGGGTTCACCACCAAGCTAGGGCTTGGAAAGACAACTAACATGCAAGGCCTAATGATCAAACCTAATGATGTGCAATACTTGAATAAATGACCTACAAATGAATGTAAATCATAACAATAAATTGGAAAAGTATAGAGGTGCACCTAGAAACCTGTAGAAGATCAAAAGAAGCTCTGAAATGATAAAAATGTTGAATTTAATGCACATTGGGACTCATACATTAGGCTTGGTGTATCAGTCCCATTAGGCTAAGCTTTGGGACAGATTTTTCAAGAAATGCTTAGATTGATGTGAAATCCGGATCGACGCCCCAAAACTTAGGTGGGACTCATATGCCCAAGGTGGTGTATGAATCCCAAATCACTAAATTTGAGCCATACAATCCAAAAACACATTAATTATGATTAGATATTGATAAATGTCAGGATTATCCTCGGAAAGATGCATTAGTTAAGGCTTGTGGATGCAAAATAAGGCCAAATAAGGCATAAAGAAGCCCAATTTATTAATGAAATCCTAGATTAGTGTGAAAGTGTTAGGATACACTTTACAAAACCCTAAATAAGGCACTACTAAGTTTATTTAGTTTACAAGGGCCCTAAACTTAATGTGAAGGTGTAAATAAATACACTTTACAATATTAAATTAAGGAAAAATTAGGTTCATTTAGCTTAAAAGGATCCTAAAACCAATTTGAATGCATAAAACACATTAAAACACTAGTTCAAGGTGACATTAGGTTCATTTTAACATTAATTATTCCCAAATTAGGTGTGAAAATGTAAACGACGACGTTTTCCTACACTACACATTTTATCATTATCATCATCATTACTTTCATCATTGATCCTCATTATCTTCCTATCCAATCTCTATCCTATCATATCATATCCAATATTTATCATCATTTATCCTATCTCATCACCCAATCATAAGCCTAAGTAAGCATATGCAAGCCTTGTCTAAGTGATTATCCAAGCTTAGGTAAGAAAAAATATAGTCTATCCAAGCCTTACTCAAGTGATTATCCAAGCTTGAGTTGGAAACTCCAAGCCTTTCCTAGATGATATTGGTATTGTATCTCCCTTTTTATCATTATCCCCTTCTCATAATTATCCCCTTTTCCATCCATTTTATCTCAATCACACTTACATATCAAAATCAATGATCTAGTTTGGCTTGAAACAATATTGGTCTTGTATATCTCATTTAATCATTATCCCCTTTTCCATCCATTTAATCATTATCCCATTTCCATCCATTCTATCTCAATCACACTTACATTTCAAAATCCCCTCACACACCCAAAACATTTCATCACATATCCCACAACGTCAACATTATATCCCTTCTCCTCATACCTCAACACCTCCAATCTTCTAATCCCATTTATTCCTCTTATCAATACCAACACATATCATCCTCACAACCTCCCATATCCAAATATCAATAACCACCTTTTATAACTAGGCAACGGGAAAATGAAAATGCATAACTAGAGAAACAAGTAGTAGAATTAATGAAATGAAAAAATAAATTTTCTCCTGATCAGTTGAGGAAGGTGCGTGTGCAGTATGTGTAATGGGAAAATGAAAATGAAAAACTAGAGGTAGCAAGTACTAGAATGTATGAAATTAAAAAAAAAGAATCTACTCTAAAAACACTTGAAAATAAGTAGACCAAAGTGAATGAGATAGATAATTTATTGAATGAATATATTCTTCTTGCTCTCAAGAAGTTTCAAGGAAGGTTCTTGTACAGTGTGTGGAATGAGAAAATGGCAATGGAGAAGTGGGAAAACTCAAGAGGTTTTGTATTTGGTAAGAATTTGTGTAGGCACAAAAAGTGAGATATAATACTATAGGTGGATTTGAACAAATGAAGTCAAAGATTCTTGAACTTAAGACTTCCATGGAGCAAATACAACTAGAAATAGATGATAAGGAAGAACCAATATCAAATGTAAGTGAAAAAAAGAGAATTGGTGCAGTGGACACATGAAATTATTCAAGACATTGAAAAATCTATCAAACAAAGGGATGTTGTTGTCCTAAGTGTTGATGATAGAGCAACTGATCTAAAGCTCAAAGTAAAAGATATGAAAAAAACATTAGAAGATCATAAAAATGAGTACTACGAGGTGTTAATGGGTAACAGTAGTAGATATGAGGAAAAATGTTTGTATGGTCAAGTTTTAGATGCAAAAGCAATAGTTGGAAGTGTTGAAAATGAGGAAAAATAACTGAAGACTAAAATTAACCACTTAGAAAAGGAATTAAAAGATAAGAATAAGATTTTATCATCAATGAAAAGGAGGTTAGTCTTCTCTAAAAACACTTGAAAAAGAAGTAAACCAAAATGAATGAGATAGATAATGTATTCAATGAAGAGATTCTTCCTACTCTCGAGAAGTTGAGGAAGGCGCGTGTGTAGGTTCTTCTCTATTCATTTTGCAACAAAAGAGACAATTCTAATGCATCCAGATGGGTAGATTTACGCTAGGCAAGGTCCTGTTTTGCACCCAAACATGTCAAAACAGTTTGAGCTACATTGTATGGGTGAAGTCTCTTAAGAGACTAAAGTGAAAAAAGGCAGCAATCTTTGATGAGCTATTACTCAAAAATCATGTCACTTAGAAAAATTCCATCTAAGGCTACAGGATCATGTAGGGACACTCTACAATAACCTCTCTCATTTTTTGATATCTTTGAGGTGTTTGCCCGTGGTGTCAAGTTTTCAGTTGATGGAAAAAATATCAGATGCATGAAGTGTAAAGTTGCAAGGTGGTGTAAATTTTGTTATGTTCATTGTGTGACCAAACTGATAGTTCCAACATGTTTGAATGGGTGGGTTTATGCTAGGAAAGGTCCTTTTTCACACCCAAACACATTGAAAAAGTCTAAGCTACATTGTACTCGTGAAGTCTCTCCAGACTAAAGTGCAAAAAGGCATCAACCTTTGACGAGCTATTACTTATAAATTATGTCATTTAAAAACATTTCATTTGAGGATATAGGATCACGTAGGTCCCCTCTACAATAAACTTTCTCAATTAATGATATTTTTGAGGCATTTGCTCGTGGTGTCAAGTTTTTAGTTGATGGAAACAATGTTAGATACATGCAACATAAAGTTGAAAAGTGGTGTAAATTTTGTCATGTTCATCATGTGACCAAACCAATAGTTCCAACACATCCAAATGGGTCATTTTATGCTAGGAAAGGTCCTATTTTGCACCCAAACATGCTGAAATAGTCTAAGCTACATTGTATCGATGAAGTCTCTTAAGAGACCAAAATGTAAAAAGGTAGAAATCTTTGAGGAGTTATTACTTGAAAACCATGTCACTTAGAAACATTCCATTTGAGGCTACAAGATCACATAGGGCCCCTCTACAACAACCTCTCTTAATTTTTCATATCTCTGAGGTGTTTTCTTGTGGTTTTGAGTTTTTAGTTGATGGAAAAAGTGTCAAACGAAGGCAATTTAAAAATGCAAGGTGGTGTAACTTTTGTTATGTTCATCGTGTGACCAAACCAACAGTTCGAACACGTCCAAATGGGTAGGTTTGTGCTAGGAAAGGTCTTGTTTCACACCCAAAAAATCTGAGCTACATTGTAACAGTGAAGTCTCTTAAGAGACCAAAATGCAAAAAGGTAGAAATCTTTGAGGAGCTATTACTCAAAAATCATGTCACCTAGAAAAATTCCTCCTGAGGCTATGAGATCAGGTAGGGCCCCTCTACAATAACCTCTCTTTTTTTTTGATATATCTGAGGTGTTTTCTCATGGTGTCAAGTTTTCAGTTGATGGAAAAAATATCAAATGCATGTAGTGTAAAGTTGCAAGGTGGTGTAACTTTTGTTTTGTTTCTTGTGTGACCAAATCAAAAATTCCAACATGTTTGGATTGGTGGCTTTATTCTAGGACAAGTATTTTTTTTCACCCAAACATGCCGAAACATTCTGAGCTACATTATACCAAAAAAGTCTCTTAAAAGACCAAAAAGCAAAAAAAGAGCAATCTTTGAGGAGATATTACTCAGAAACCGTGTTACTTAGAAACATTTTATCTGAGGCTATGAGACAATGTAGGGCCCCTCTACAATAACCTCTCTCGTTTTTTGATATATCTGAGGCATTTTCCCATGGTGTTGAGTTTTCAGTTGACAAAAAAAGCGTCAAATATATGTAGTGTAAAGTTTCAAGGTGGTGTAACTTTTGTTTTGTTCATCATGTGACCAAACTGACAGTTCCAAAAAATTCCACTCGGTGGTTTTATGCTATGCAAGGTCCTATTTTGCACCCAAACATGTCAAAATAGTCTGAGCTACAATGTACCAAGAAAGTCTCTTAAGAGACCAAAGTGCAAAAAGGCAGCAATATTTGAGGAGCTATTACTCAAAAATTGTGTCACTTAGAAACATTTAGTTTGAGGATACAAGATCATGTAAGGCTCATCTACAATGACCTCTCTTGGTTTTTGATATCTTTGAGGCATTTTCCCATGGTGTTGAATTTTTAGTTGATGGAAAAAGCGTTAAATGCATGCAGTGCAAAGTTGCAAGGTGGTGTAAATTTTTTTCTCTTTGTGGTGCGACCAAACTAAAAATTTCAACATGTCTGGATTGGTGGGTTTATGCTAGGAAAGGTCCTATTTTCACCCAAACATGTTGAAACAGTCTAAGCTACATTGTACTGGTGAAGTCTCTTAAGAGACCGAAGTGCAAAAAGGAAACAAACTTTGATGAGCTATTAATCAGAAACCATGACACAGAAACATTTCTTCTGAGGCTATAGGATCAAGTAGGGACCCTCTACAATATTCTCTCTTAGTTTTTTATATCTCTAAGGCATTTGCTCATGGTGAAAAATTTTCTATTGCTCTAAAAATCATTAGATGCATATAGCACTAAAGTTGCAAGGTAGGCTACTTTGTTTTTGTTCTTCATGGGCCAAACCGTTAGCACCAATACATCTAGTTGGGAACATCTATGCTAAGCATGGCCACCACCCTTAATTATAAAATGGTCATAGTCTTTCCTATTCTAAGGGTCACAACTTTTCACCTTTGAAATGTCACAACCTAAATCGTATCGTCACTATTCGTGAGAACCTAAATTAATTTATTTTCACTATTTCCTAAGGTTGTATTCTTAATTGATTTCTTCAAGGATGTTATGGATGTCTTTCTCAATGATAAATTTCTCTCCCCTTTATGTTAGTGCTTATCAACCTAGAAATCATTTCGAGAAACAACATTTTTAATATACATGGAGTAATCTTGTTGAAGATACATTTGTTCATGAAGAAAAAAAATAGATATACATAATACACGAAGTATGAGGCATACACATGAATACACATAATATGTGAAATATACACAAGAAGTATTAAGCATACATGTGAATACATGTAATATATGAAGTCCACACAGGAAGCATGAAGCATACATGTGAAAACATGAAGTATACATAGGAAGCATGAATCATACATGTGAACACATGAAGTATACACAAGAACCATGAAGCATATACATGAATGGTAGCATGAAGCATACATGTAGAAGGGTAGCATGAAGCATACATGTAGAATGGTAGATTTCTTCCAATAAATATATGAAAAACTTCTAGAGGTATGAACATGTAATAATGTCTTTCTAATTTTTGGTTGCATACTTCAAAGTGTATTGTATAACTACATGCATTTCCTTACCTTGCTACAATGATCCTAGAGAGTATGGGCTTAGATGTGTAGTGGTAAATACATGCATTATTATATTCATTTGATTGATTTAATGTTCAATAATATTACAAGAGAATAATGTTCAAACTTTATATATTTACAATTATATAAAGGAAGAGTGCATGCAATACAATTGGACTTTAAATATTTGAATTAAACCAACTACAAATATCCATTGAAGCATAGATTTATAATACAAATATGGACACCATCAATAAAAAATGTGTATTAACCAAATAGCCATATAGGCATACATCAATATATGTTGATATAAGTATAACACACATACAAAACAGCCATATAGGCTTACAATAATTCCATATAGGAATACAATGTCAATTACATACAATACAAAATATATGTCCATAAATGTTGTATAAGCATACAACAAAGGAACCCAATTATAATTCTTTCTCCTCTAGGTGAATAAATAGATCACAATCAGCCTTAGATCTTCAAAGGGATGGAGACACATATGAGAGTGGTCTACTTAGAATATGAGGATTGCTCCTCCTATTTAGTTCATCGTGGAGCCTTAGTTGTTACAATCAAAAGTATAGACATTAATATATAGAAATTACATTATAAAAATTGAAATATTTAACAAAATAATCACTTACTACCTCCAAATGATCTCTCTCCTCATTTTCCATAGCAGCAGGATCAAGTTGTGGCATTCTAATGTCCTATAGAAACCATCTAGATAGAAATTAAAATACAAATTAATAATCAATTTATTTTTCAATAATAAACAACTATAACAATGAATATAATTTAAAATTTACTAATCTGCCTCATACCACCATCAAAGGCATTGAGCTATCAATTGTTGAAGACACAACATGCTCCATTCCCATATGAACATCGGGAGGTGTATCTGCCTACATCATCTAAAAATAAATCAGCATTATTCAATTATGAATACTAGAATAGTGATGTAGGTCATGGCTTATAATATATGAGATAGTCAACAAAATTTTGAGTACTTTGGTAGACATGTATAAAAAATGTGGTAGCATAGACAGGGTAGTGAACTGTTTGAATTTTTTTAGTGTACTTTGATAAAATGCTTTGGTAGACATGTATGGAAATTATGGTCGCATAGACAAGGTCATGAGTTGTTTGAAAAAATTCCTCAAAGAAATGTGGTCTCATGGTGATGTATGAGACCACATTTCTTTGAGGCATTTTTTCAAACAACTCATTGCCTTGTCTATGTTATTACTTACTATTATGCTTTGATATATTTTTTCTAAGCATCCATAGTTTGTTTGAAAGCACGTGCTTTAGGATTTTAGCCATAGCAACAAGGAAGTGAATTGTTTGATAAAATGCTTTGGTAGACATGTGTGGAAAATTTGGTAGCATAGACAAGGCAATGAGCTATTTGAAAAAATGCCTCAAAGAAATGTGGTCTCATGGTGATGGAAATCACCATGAGACCACATTTCTTTGAGGCATTTTTTCAAATAACTCACTTCCTTTTCTATGCTATTTCTTACTATTATGCTTTGATAGATTTTTTCCAAGAATCCATAGTTTGTTTGAAAGCACTTATTTTAGGCTTTTAGCCATAACAAGGAAGTGAATTGTTTGATAAAATGCTTTGGTAGATATGTATGGAAAATGTGGTAGCATAGAAGAGGCAATGAGTTGTTTGAAAAAAATCCCCAAATAAATGTGGTCTCATGGTGATGGACATCACCATGAGACCACATTTCTTTGAGGCATTTTTTCAAATAGCTCATTGCATTATCTATGCTATTGCTTAATGTTATGCTTTGATAGATTTTTTCCAAGCATTCATAGTTTGTTCAAAAGCACTTGCTTTAGGCTTTTAGCCATAGAAGCAAGGAATTGAATTGTTTGATAAAATGATTTCGTAGACATGTATGGAAAATGTGGTAGCATAGGCAAGGCAATGAGCTATTTGAAAAAAAATCCTCAAAGAAATGTGGTCTCATGGTGATAGACATCACCATGAGACCACATTTCTTTGAGGATTTTTTTCAAATAGCTCACTACCTTGTCTATTTTATTGCTTACTATTATGCTTTGATAGATTTTTTCCAAGCATCTATAGTTTGTTCAAAAGCACCTATTTTAGGCTTTTAGCCATAGCAGAAAGGAAGTGAACTATTTGATAAAATTCTTTGGTACACATGTATGGAAAATATGGTATCATAGACAAGGTAATGAGTTGTTTGAAAAAATACCTCAAAGAAATGTGGTCTCATGGTGATGGACATCACCATGAGACCACATTTCTTTGAGGCATTTTTTCATATAGCTCATTGCCTTGTCTATGCTATTTCTTACTATTATGCTTTGATATATTTTTTCCAAGAATCCATAGTTTGTTAGAAAGCACCTATTTTAGGCTTATAGCATAGCAGCGAGGAAGTGAACTGTTAGATAAATTTTTTTGGTAGACATGTATGGAAAATGTGGTAGCATAGATAAGGAAGTGAGTTGTTTGAAAAAATGCCTCAAAGAAATAGTATGATTTCATGGTCTTCTTTCTCCTTGATAGTCTCATTATACATTTGGTTTATTGATATTTGACCTTGGGTATGATATATATAGCTATTTGTATAAATATTTCCTTCATATGGTTCATTATCTTGTTGATCACAAAGGGTAGTGTAATTATCGTCATTAGAGAAGGGTTTCTTTTTTTACTGGGGAACTCATCAAAGTAAGAGTGAAGCATGATTATGAATATGCATTAAGATGAACAATGCAATGATATAGATTGTGGATATAGGTTTTTTTTTATAGGTCGGTGGATATTCCAATTTTTATGGTGGATTTATTGGACTTGGTAGATAATGGTTTGTATCTAAACCTCATGAGAATATTGATTTCATGGTAACATATGGGAATTTTTTTGAGAAAGTTCTTCACACACACACATAATGATATTAGACCACATTTCTTTGAGGAATTTTTTCAAATAGTTGTCTGCCTTATCTATGCTATAGCTTACTATTATGCTTTGATAGATTTTTTCCAAGCATCCATAGCATAGAAAAGGCAGTGAATTGTTTGAAAAAATACCTCAATAAAATGTGGTCTCATGGAATGCCATGACAAGAAAATTCAATTGGCAATTGCTCCTAGTTATTAGTTATGCAATGGGAAGTAATTGCATAACTACTGATGTTGACTTTCTAAAAAACTATATTATAATTGAAATTTTTTCATCTATTGACATCTAGTTATTAGTTATGCAATGTGAAGTAATACTTTGAGTTTGAAATATGTTCAATGAAATGTAATCAATGACATGAATATAAAATACAAAAATATATTTACAATTCATTAGTTAAACTCTTTATTTTATCACTTGAGTGAAGCTTCGAAGTCCACCTCCACTGGGAGGTGTTGTCGTGAAAATCTACAAGATTAACCTATTCAACATCCAAAATTAAATATTAGAATACCATTCATATAACAATTCTATTCACATATAATTTTTATAATTTTGTATTAGTTACATACCTCTACAGTACATGTTGTCGCACAATAGGGAGGTGGAGGACCACTGAAAACTGAATGAATGCTATGACCCTAAAATTTCATTATAATCATTAAACTAAATTAGTTAATCATGCATTTCAAAAATGAAATTTAATAAATTAAATTCAATGAACTTGCTAATATTTACCTGACTATCAAGGTCAAAAGCCTCATTAAGGAAGGAACCTGTCATCACCAACTTCTCAGCTGCATATGTACCCTATGCACCTACATCCTAACTATGCATGGGGTAATAACCATAGGGTAGCCCATAAGCCTAAAAAATATGAGGTGGAACCCTACTCCCTAAAGACTCCCCCAGCTCACATTGTGCTATAGGACTGGCATGCTCTATAATGCTCTGGGTCAAGGAACTAATGGACTATAGTTTCTCAACCTCAACACTCTCCTTCACAATGAAAGGGATAGCCACATGCTCATAGGTTGGTCTAGCGAGTTCCTATCTCACTGGGTGCTATGGGTCAAGACGTGCCCCTGGCCTATCCTATGCAGAGCCCCCACCTCTACCCTAGAAGTCCTGCATATCAAAATAGTTTGGGACTTTATTGAGGAAAAACTCGTAGTAGAGTTTCCTCAAAAAATATTATGAAACCTCATTATTGTTGCATGGAGGATGGTAAAAAACCATCCACCACCTTTTCCAAAAATGGTTATGTATCCTTGGTGGTTGCACCAATGGATAGGGAACCTCTTGCTTGAAGGGTGTAGAGGTTAATTTTTTCATGGGTTTGTGAAAAGTGAACACAAGTCAATTTTTGTAATTTTTTATTTTTGACTTGTTTATAAGATAATTTATCTACATAGGAATGTAAAAACTCTCTCCTCTTATATGACCAAGTAGTTATTTTCTTTCTAATTGAATCTACATTTTATAACATAGATTCAAGAGATTGAGCAAGAGTGGCTCTATGTGAGTTTGAACTTGCAGAATCTTTCAACCTTGCAATTATGTCCTCAATTTTCTTTTTGTTTTTTCAATTTACCCCATTAATTTTTCTTATGTTCCAGGGGCATATTACAGGGGCATATTGAGGAATTACTAGAGATGTTTGTTGGGGTTTTTCTTCATCAAGTATTTGGTGTTGAGGTGATTTAGGATTTTGAGGAGGTTCTTTATAAATTCATGTAAATTAAATAAATTTACATAAAAAAACATATTAAATCTACCTATTTAGTAATAAATTCAAGCAAAAAAAAATCAAAACTTACTCCTTTGACCTCCTTGACACTCTGGCGTCATTTTGGTGAAGATTCAACAACGATTTGGTGAAGAAATTAGTCTTCAATAACGTGAGCACACTCTTCAGGGTTTGTAAGCCACAGGTTTGAAGGAACTTGCAAAAATAACAATGAGTAAATGTTGCTTTTTTTGTTTATATGAGATAAAATGTTCCCACGTTATAATGTGAGAATATTATGGCTTCAGTGTGTTTGAGCCTAAGGCTCTGTCACACCAAGCCATAATGCAATCACGTTATAACACGAGTGCATTATAACACACTTGTGTTATGACTTTTTTAAAAATTCAAAGATGGGTGGCCACTTTTTGGCCCCCATCTTCCTACACCTACCCTTAATTTTATGTAAATTGTATAATTTATATTTGGAAAATATTAAATTTTATTTTCACAATTGTACGTTTTTAAATATCTAAAATGCATCATGATGTACCAACCTTAAATTCAGATGCATAGGGTTGTTGTAATGAATTTTCTCATATATAATTTGTTTTATCTCTGGTGGCAACCTTGTCATAGCTTGATCAATAACTTGTTCCTCTTCTTATAAGAAGTGTATGATTCTATGATATTTAAAAACACTTCCCTTACCTTGTGTACTTGTTTCCTTTTTGCATGCCTTATCTTTTCCTTGCTTGAGTAAATCCTTGTAGGGACAAAAATGTGACCTTTGGATTTTTGGATATTTTGAGATCCTTTGAAAACCTTTCTAGTCTAATTTTCTTGACCTATAATGTTTCTATAAAATATGAAAACAAGGTAGTTATTCCATGTTGATAGAAAAATTAAGCTTTCTCTTCTAACATATCTTTTGGTGCACGATAAGGATTGTGAATCCTTGCTCTAGTTATTGGTTCTTCTATGCTTCGTTGTGGTTCTAGTATTATTTTTGTTGTTTGTTGTCTATGTTGGAACTTGTTGCTTGGTATTCTCTAATGTCCAACCAGTGGTTTACGTGTTGATATATATATATATATATATATAGGTGCATAATTGCAAGTTATACTTTATAACCCAAATTTTGAGTTGCATGTTTACTAGAGTCTATAGTTAGATTGGAGTTTCATATTTCTAGATGCATTTTGGACCCTAGAGTCTAAAGTGCGTGTTAATATGACTCTAAAGTCTAAATTCTAACTCTATGGAATTTTGAACTTATGTCTTGTTATCAACTAAATATGTACCCTTGTTGAGTTATCAACTATCCAGTGAAACATGGGAAGACCTCTCAAAGTATGGGCTTTGATAGTTAGAGGCCAACCTACAAAGAGGGATAGTTCCCTTGATACTTCACCTAAATTGACTAAACACTACTAATTTTACTAAGGAAAAGGATTGAGAATGACATGATGCACCAAATTTTTGTGACCTTTATTAGTGATTAACACAGATAATTTGTTCAATAAACAAGTTATTTCATGCATAACTTAGGCTTCGACATACTTAAATACATTAGTGTTTCATAGGAAAGTTGATGTTTTCACAATTCTAGAAGGAAAACATCAAGTTTTTTCACAATTAGAAGATGTCAAAACCATTGAAATAATATTTAACCTACATAAAGTATGTATATCTCTACATGAAGGTGTTGAAGGAAATGAGACATGTATTGAGGATTTGCATATAAATCACATAAAAATATATATTAGAGAAGGAAAATTATTTTATTTATTAATAAAATAGGTACTCATGTAAACTGGTATACACTCTTGAGAATTAAGTTTCTTTGAGTTGTAATGCCAATATATGACTAGAAGAAACTATTCTTGGTTACAATAATTAGTCAGGAAATCCAAAACTAAGTGGAAAATGGACTTAGGCCTCCCCATATATTCACTCAATAGCTTCCTAGTAATCAACAACATGCTTTGAGAAAAGAAAGACATATTTTCATTTATTAGTTGATTCAAACCTTCTTTGGCATCCAATTGAGTTATCCCTATTTTTTAACTTGTTAGAGTGCTCCATAATGTTAGTTGAATGAGCAATCCTTACTTCATTTGACCTCATTTATTTATGGTGCCCCTTAGAAGACTCCTATATTCTATTGGCTTCCTTAAACTATGGGTCAAAATGTCTCCTATATTTCCTTAATCTATTGTATAGGTCACCAAACTTCCCTATATTCTCTAATTTACTATCCACCTCACCGAACTACCCCTATATACCCTTGTAACTATTCAAAACTCCTCCAAACTACCAAAATCTCCACCAAACTCATTTATAGGACATGTGAGAGAGTTTGAACTTGGTCATAAAGCTTCCAAGGGTGTAGGAAATACTTAAGAGCAATTTTCTGATGCTTGGAATCATTAGGTAAGTGCAAGAAGTTGGTTCCACAAAATATTCAAAAAGTGGAAGTGTTTTTCCTTATTTTCAAAAAAATTCACGGTTGGACTGAAAATTTGAAGCACTTACACATTGTATCTTTAAAAATTTTAGTAATATGAAAATTAGTATATTTGAGTATAGTTTTCAAATATGTAATTTATTCTAATAAATATATGATACAAATTAATTTTTAATAGGCATGTATAAAAACCACATTTTAAAACTCACTTTTTTAGGACCATACCATGCACATATACAGACACCATAATTTTACCTAAATAAAATTATTTTTCTAATTCCTTTTGGGGAAAGATGTGTAATAAACTAAAGATTTATGAGGATATTTTTTTATAAATATTTTTTTAATTATATTTCTATTGATCCTAATTGTTGTTTTTGAAAACCCTTGTGTATGGACACCATAATTTGACCTAAACTAATATTTTTGATTTTTTTCATTGTGTAAAGAATTGTTTTTGATATAATAAGCAGTATTTACAAGGTGTTGTACCCTTTACACAATGAGCCACAAGGGCCAAAAAAATCATGTCCAGAGAATTAAAACATAAACCACCAAAAAAAACATAAAAACAACAAACCCACAACCGAAAAATGACCCAACAGACAGGACATAGCAGTAGTAGACTAACTAGCATCCTCCCAATTCTTAGAGAGGGGGTTAATAACATCCTCCCCAACCCAATTGGGGCCCTCCTCCATATCCTTCTCATCCATTTCATCCTTGAGAATAGTAGAAAGGGTACCAACCACATGGTGGATCATCTTGAGTACAGTGAACTAAGTCAATCCAATTATTTTCTTCTCAAGCTTCTCCACCTACTCTAGCAGCATGTTATAATCCTCCTCTTTGTCCATATTCTTCGCATTATCTTCTTCCATAGCCTGGGGGTCTAAGGAATAGGTCATCGAATCATCCTTGAGCATCTTGTTGAAGTCAGAAAAGTCACTAGGCCCTTCAACAAATTCCTCCTCCTCCTCCTCAGTGTCTTCCTCCTTCCTTTTTCCTTTACTATCAAATTGCTCCTCATCACTGCAAATATCATTAACTGACACTTTCTTACTATTTTTCACCAGCCTGTGTGATCTCCTAATACTAGTATTCTCTAACCCCATCTCCACAGTTGCAGCCACCATGATGTCCCCCTTGGAATCTTTACCAACAATATTCTTCCCATCGCTGTCAGTGGTTGACAACTCTGTGTGACGACAATGTCACTCACAACAATAGTGCAAATAAAATCCTCACATGAAAATTGTGAAGAACATATCTTTACTTGAAAGATTGAACCAAGGAAACCTTAAGGTGTCTATGTTATAGGAAAAGGTTGACTTAGCTTAATCCCAAGGCTCCGATAGTCAAGTCTTGACCATACTAGATTTACTCTAGTGTATGATGTGATATTGTTGTTAATTTCAAAGGGAATATGGTTGTCTTTAATTTCATTAAGAATCATAAACATCAAATATAATATTTCTAGTCCAATCATAAAATAATCTCATGAAATCAAAATATTTGCAATAATATTTCATGAACATCAACAACTTTTGCTATCACTTAAGTAAATTTAGCTTTAAGCATTCAACAATTTCATAAGAAATAAAATATTTTCAATAATTTTCATTAATTCATCTATTTTTTGAAACATTTTCAATAATTTAAACATCTAATCTAAAATAAAGCATAAAAATACTAAAAATTAAAATCTCCCAGTTATTCTCCACACATACCCCAAGGGTTAATCAAATCAAAGCAAATTGCTTTATACTTCACCAGATTGCTTCACAGCTACATATAAAATGGTGTGAGATTTTAAAGAAGGGGTTTTAGTTTGGACACCGAGTAGGTTCTGCATGCACCCTTAAATGACATAGCATGCAATCTTGTTCAGCTGAACTAACAAAACCAACTACAAAAATTCATGAGATAGGTAGCTATCAAATTGGCTTCGATATTGATTAAATTCTATGTGCATACAAGTTTTTAGTGTGGAATGATTCAGAAAATAAGAAAAAAGAATAAAACAAAGAGGTTTTGGCTCTTTCAACATTCACAAATTTTGAACTTAAAATAAAAATAAAGTAGTAAACGACCTTTTATAGGAACAAGGCCTCAAGAGTTCAAACTTAAAGTCTTATCAAGAGAATCAAAAATATCAAATCAAAATGTAGCATGTGGCAAACACCAACTGTCATCAGAATCTTCTAGACGAAGTCAAAGCTTTGACTTCTTTAGTAGCAACACTCTCCATCTTTAAACTCCAGTGTACAATAGTCCACATAAAGCAAGGCTATCATGACTCTTTATAATACCAGACATGAAACTTTCACCAAGACCAGGAACAACCTACAAAAATCAAATTCAACAAAATGCTTTTACGACACTTTTGGTATCTGATATCCAGTACTTCATCTATCACTTAGATCTCAGGCTCTGGGATCCTCTCTTCACTTTTCTTCAACTGATATTCTAAGAAAGCATTTAATATCTAGTGCATGTGTTCTTTTTAAATTCCTTGTATCACCTTCCAATTGAACTTGAGCTTGGTGTAATCCTCTGATATTTGGAGTATAAGGGCATTCCTTTGCACTTTTTCTATTTCATATCTAACCATAGTGTTTCTGCAATGTATTATCTTATCAATAACTTCGGGGATTGACAACTGAACATGTTCTTTATTTATTCTCTCGATCCATTCCTTGAAATATCTTGCCTCCTTACCCTCCTATCCTAGTGTCTGGGGATCACAATCTTGATGTGCTAACACTTCAATAAAATATTGATCTTTCTCAAGTAACTACATTTCTCAATGACCTTTTCAAATCCTTCTATACATTCTACTAATGTGTCACCTTCCCATTTTAACTATTTCTTCCAATTTTCATACAATGGGACTTCTTGTTCTTAAATTACATTTTATCTTATCAATTCTTGGACATCTATTTGCATGAGAGTTTCTACATTTCACCTTCCTGCATCAACCTTTTCCTGGTGAAACCTACCACTACTGTATTTGATTCCAATTTCTGATGAAATTTTGTTGAAATATCGACAACCTATTGTTGGAATACCAATGAATCACTGAAATAATTTTCTCGGCTAAATTTTCATCGCTTTCTCGACTAGATTTAAAATTTTGAAATCATGACTCAACTTCGTCGGTTGTTGCCACGAAAAAGGGATCTGGTGTTCATCGAAATATTGATGAAAATTTCATCGTTCTAGTGACGAACAATAGCCAGAATGTTAGTGTAATTAATATTTAATTATTCTTGCATAAGTTTACTTAGGCATTATTTAATTCCTAGGTTATAGGATCTTATCTTTATCTTATCGAGCTATCTTGTTGCTCAAGATAAGATTAGTTTGTTGCATCTTTGCTTTTATAAGGCAAATTATCTCTTGTAATTAATTGTACTTCGAATATATCAAATTGCATGTTTTTATGCAAATCTCTACTTTTTCATTTTTCTCTTTTATGGAAGGTCTATTCTGGTTTGCAAATCTGATCATGGGTTTCTAACATCGTATCAGAGCCTCGATTCGCAACCCCTTCTTAGCTTTTTTTGAGGAACACAGTGTAGAGCTTGTTCGAGGTCCCTCAAGGGTTTCAATCCTTGAGCATCATTATACAGTGTCTTGGATCAGATCGGGGTTTTCCGTTGGATTCAGAGCATTGGAAAAAGTCAGAAATGGCTTTTATTTCATTGATTTTCATCACCGTTTGCCAGATTTGTGAGGGTCTCAAGCTCGGTGATTTTTTTGATAGATCTGGGGGTCGCCTGATTTTTGGAACACTTTGGGCCCAAACGGACCTCGCCATTGGATTCGTAGTGCCCAAAAACCCCTATTTCCATATAAATTTTGTCCGATTTGGACACTGTCGACTGGAGAGGCAAAAAAAAATTTCCCAAGGCCGTACGGCCCCCAAGCACGCATTCTGATGCACAAATTTTGAAAAAAAATCAAAAAAAATATTAAAAAATCAAAAAAACCATTGGTTTTTTTGCACCGCCAGTACAAAAGCCAGTGCCACCACTGCACCGCCTAGCAGCCACCACCGCACCGTCGGGCCTCCACCGCCACTGGCAGACTCCACCAAACCGCCGCCAGGAGTGTAGCCCCCACGGGCTTAAACTGCAGTGGGCTGGTCCTATGGACGACCAGTGCTCAAGCTTAGTCCCCTGCACTGGTCCAACCCCCAAGCTAGTCATATCAGCATCCAAGGGCTTCGGCCTAGCCCCTTGCGTGCCAGCCACTAGTCCTGCATGCGACCAGGGGCCGAATTTTTTAGCTCCTAAGGGCTACAGATGGCCAAATCGGACAATTTTTTAGCACTTTCACAAAAATGATCATAACTTTCTCATACGGCATCATTTTTTTGCAAACGAGATATCACCGGAAAGTTGTTTCTAAGCTCTACACAATGGTATAGGTGTGGTTTTTTGTTTTTTCTTTTTTGATGCCTTTTTCTGCCTCGGAAGTCAGATGTTTCCTTTTTCACTCTGGGAGAGGTATCTTTTGACTCGCTTATCTGTTTTTCATGATTTTCACAGCGTCAGAAAGCTAGTTTTGGCTTCTATGTAAATCTGAGGTCATTTCTATAAAATTTGTAACTTATTTTAGGCATGCATTCATTTTTTGTTTTGTGCTCTAGGTTTTCATTTTCACATATGTTTCTGTACTTTTGCATTATCTCCTTATGCAATCATTGGGTATTGTAATAACGAACTGATATAAAGTTTGAGTAAGGGGATTTCTTGCATCCATCTTTCATTTTAGTGACAACTCGCATGAGTTTGTCTGGTTTCCTATTGTCTCCTTCTAGCTTCTTTCTTGCTTAACTGGACACATTGTTGGTTTGCTTCGGTTCACACTTCACATTGGGATTTTACAGTTCTTGATCCGCATTGGTTCAGATCTTTCTTAGTTTGAGGGCCATGGTTTTATGGTTAATGTTCTAGAATATTGATGGTACTCATCCTATGGGCAGTTTTAGTTTCAGTTTGGCATTGGCTTCGTGAGACACAACTTCTAGATTTGTCATCATTATGGGTCCATTCATCTTTTCATCTACTGTTGCTTACAGATTTCAGAGTTGATCCATTATGTGAGTTTCCAATGTTCCTTGGCATCAGGTCTACTGTTGCATTTTTTATTCCAATTGGTATTTTGCAAATAGAACTATCTTTCCTTACTTGTCGGATTTGGGGTTCCAGTGTTGCTTCATTAGAGTTCTTCCAGTGCTTCTTCGCAGCAGTTCATCTCTCTGAAGGGGGGGTTTCCCACTAGGTTTTCTCTCTCTTTGCATTTGTACATGAGTACCCCATCAGGCCTTGTTGTCGAGACTCATATTGGCATAATAATTTGCTTCTCCCTAAGTTGCACTTATGGGGGAGTGTTAGTGTAATTAATATTTAATTACGTTTGCATAAGTTTACTTAGGCATTATTTAATTCCTAGGTTATAGGATCTTATCTTTATCTTATCGAGCTATCTTGTTGCTCAAGATAAGATTAGGTTGTTGCATCTTTGCTTTTATAAAGAAAATTATCTCTTGTAATTAATTGTCTTTTTGAATATATCAAATTGCATGTTTTTATGCAAAGCTCCTGCTTTTTCGTTTTCCTCTTCTCTAGAAGGTCTATTTTGGTTTGCAATCAGATCTTGGTTTTCTAACACAGAACACAAGTGGCATGCCTTTTCCAAAGCATTAGAACAACAAAAAAATTTCATTGAATTTGCAATGAAATGGGAAATTCATTACGACAAAATTTTTGTTGGACGTATTGCAAATTCATCAGATGCTTTTGGAGGTTCATCGGTTGCTTTCATCAAAAGTTTGATGAAACAATGCAATTTTATTTTTTAAAATATTTGTTCAAATGTAGGCATATTAGTGAAAGATCAAGACTGTTACAATGATCAAAATTTCCTAAGAAGATATATTAGGAGGACTGGCCTATGGTCTCAGTTATGAAGTTTCATCAATGAGATACTCATCTTGTCTCGTCGATGAAGCACGAGGGAAGCATATCAACAAGACATATACCATCAAAGTAAGTTCTAAATGTCTACCTGACCCGCTATGTCATGCTGATAAGATTACATCAGCAGGAGTCTTGGAGACATACTTGAGATTGAAATAATAATCATCGAGGAGACTCACCACATCGGGGAAACTGCAGAATATCCTAGTGATACATGATCTCTTGCCGATGAAGATACAAATGGATCAAAATAATTTTTAGGGTGACTCTAGGTGATATTTGGTGTATACAACATTTATAAAAGGACGTGTCCTTTCAAACATTTGATGTATAAGTATCAGTTTTTTAATATCAAAAGGAGAGAGGCGAATAGGGAAAAAGAATACTATAGATAGTTTTTTTTTTTGTAATGATGTTTTCATCAAAAAGACTTAGATGCATGCATGAAGTTCGATGAAGTTTTAATGAAGATATATGAATTTGTGGCTTAGTATTTGGTATTAGTTGTCTATAGAATTATACAGTTATTTGATTGTCTCCATTTTGATGCTTTTATGTTGTTCAAATTGGTATATCAAGTATATATTAGTTTGTCGATACATGTGTTGTATATATCAACACTAACAACTTTAAAGTCACAACTATTGGTCCAATATTGATAAAAATTTTGGGCATTATATAAACCACTACTATCAAAACTATTGAAACATGCTCAAGTACTAGGTCCTCTCCCCTAAATTAAATTAAGGAAAACATTATTGTAAACACAATATGTATAGAAGAATATGAATATAAAGGAAAATGGATATTAGCAAAACATAAATGTAAATAAAAGTAGTGTGAGCAGAAAATGAATCTAAATTGGTCTTGAACAAATAAAATCATACCCAATTAACATTAAGTTATATTGACCTTGTACTCATTTCCATTGTCAATCTTGAAGGTTACTTTGATGCCTTCTATAGAAACTCTTTGGCCATGAGGCAAGAGAAGGTGGCAAAACCAAGTGTATATTGATGACTTCCTAACAATAAAAAAGAAACAAGCAACCAGACAACACTATTAGAACCAAATAATCTTATGAATTGATTTTATTTGTTTTAGTGGCTAATGGATAGTGGACCTAGTTCTCTTGAATTGAGATACTACTAAGATGCATTGACTGGTATTTTAGACTACTAATATTCTGCTTCAATCTCTAAAAGTTACTTTTGTCTTAAATATATTCAAGATAACTCTACAAAAAAATTCCTTGATCTGTTAGAAATTATGCAAATTATTTTGTTAATACTTCTCCATTTTGATATTTTCTTTCAAAAATTCATAGAAAGATATGTAATTCCATATTTGAAACTTACATATTTTAATTTTACTAGTTTTGTAATTATAGGATATGATTCCAACAATTGTGAAATGCATTGGCAATATGTTGGATGAATGAAGTAAACTATGCAATTGGCAGGTGTAAAGCCGAATTCCTTAACCCTTTCCAGCATTCTTCTTGCCTATTCTAAAACATTTTCTTTGGAACAAGGCATGAAAATCCATCTAAGTATAATGAAAAGGAGATTTTTGTCAGATATTATATTACAGTACGTTGAATGAATGTAAGTAGAGAAAATTTTTCATACTTGCAGATGGTACAAAATTTTATGGTTAAGTGGAAGCCTCCCAACAACAACAAGATCCAAATATATGTGTAGCTATCTCAATCGAGCCTCTAAACCCTTCAGAGCTGTCAAATTTTCCACTAACCTGTTATGCACAAAAGTCAAATTTTAGAGTTATGTCACCACTAAAAATAAAAGAAACAGAGCTTTGAAACCAAATCCACACACAACACAATGTGGTATTCATACAAAGCCATACAAACAAACTAAACTCAAAACATTGGAATGGAAACAACTTCAAATTATGATGCAGAGCATGGGTTCACTTTACTCAACTAGAGGCACATTTCACAATAATGGGTTCTTCATCTAAAACATATATACGAGGTTCAAATAGTAAAGAGATTGATGAAAGATAGAGGAATTAAAAAGATACTTGGATGTAGTTGGATTGAAGGCCATAAACTAGTACATGTTTTTTGTGTAGGGGTCATATCACATCCAAAAACATGGTAGAGCTATGCAAAGCAGGAGAAATTGGCTTGGAAAATGAAAGCATAAGGGTATAAAGAATCATTTTTCTTCCACCATAGTGAAAATTTAGCACTTTCTTTCATCTTTGCATATTGGTTTGATGCTTCAAATGATGCATTTATTATATTGAAAAGTGCATTAACTTATTGATATTCTCTTTGTTTCGAGAATAGTTTAGTATTCTCTACTTAATAGAGCCAACCACATGATGGTGGAATCTCATTTGGCCCCTCCCCCCACCTCACATCACTCTCAATTCCCCATGCCCAATCATATATTACTCATTTCATTCATCCATTAATAACATACAACATTCATTCATTAACATATTCACATTCATTCATTCATCCATTAATAACATATAACATTCATTCATTAACATATAACATTCATTCTTTGAATTTTTACATATTATCAAAAATATGGTTGTCATAATATGATTACAATCACTTTTTTTTTGTTTCTTTTCTGAAGCTAAAAAAATTTGAAGTGGAGTATCGTTTTCTAAATCATTTGTCCCCCCTTCAGTTGTTCTACCCTCTACTCGTGATCTTAATGTATGCCTAGTCATGTACTCACGACATGGACGCCACTGCAAGGGGGGTCTGTTGCAATAACAAAGAAATGTTAAATTGATATGTTTTATTATTATTGTTACAAGTATTTCATTAATTAAAAGAACACTAGAGTGGTTCTCTTTACCTGATGGGGCCACATCATGTTCCTGATCTTGTCTTATAGCCTCATGCTCAACATGTTGAACACCCTCTAAATCCTGATCTAGAGTTGAAACACAAAAGGTTAGATTAATTAATACACCAATTGCAATTAAATATGTTTAAAAGAACATTAGAGTGGTCCTCTTTACCTGATGGGGTGACATCATGTTCCTAATCTTCTCTAGCCTAATCAAGCTCAACATGTTGATCACACTCTACATGCTCTAAAGTTGAAACATGAAAGGTTGCATTAATTAATACACTAATTGCAATTAAAGATGTTTAATTGTATTAATCCATACTGCATTTTGTATAGCACATGAATACATCCAGTATTGGGATGCACACCATGACCTTCATCTATAGGTTGTGCTCCACCCTCACCAGGTTGTATTCCAATGTCATGTGCAGTATTATCATTGCTTGTCTATTTAAAAAAAATAGGCACATAATTACTTTATGGTGGAAATTAATATTGAATAGATTTCACAAGTATTCAATTTTAAATAAACTTTATTGAGTTTATTTACCTACATGTCAAATGCAATGGAAGATTGTATTTTCCCATTCAAGACTCTTAGGCATCCAACCACAGCTCCATAGCCTTGCTAGAGACAATCTTGAGATCCTCTTTTGTGGGAACTTTGTTGAATTGAGCCTGTTTTGCATAAGATCATGAATTTTCTTCTATAGTATTGATAAAACCAAAATTTGTTTTCAATTGTGTTTGGTTAATATTTCATTTATTGATACTTACAATTCGACTAATTTCATATAACCACGAGCCAAGTTTTTGCTTTGCATTGTTTCTAGTCTTTCCTTTGTTACTTGTCGATGTGTTGGTAGCCTATGAAAGTTTGTCGTTAGATTATGTAAATAAAGAAATGTGAGTAATTATATATAATTACATTGTTGATAGTATCATACTGTAACTTGGTGGAGTGTCTTCATTTTTTTCTTTGACCTTCTCCTTTCCATCGACACCAAGTCCTTCCCTCCTCTGCGGAATCATGGGAGCCATCGCTCATACTTTTTTCTTCTCTAAATGTGACCTATATTGGTTCCTTCACATCACTTTAGATAGTGCAAAGCTTTCTTAAGGACCTTGGTTGGTTGAATGTTTTATCACCAAAGAGCACAACTAAACGGTTAATAAGCTCATCTTTTAAATCTTTATTTTGGGCATTCCACCATATACGTATGGTGGGCCCAAAGAGCTCCAATGTAATATCACTTAGATGTTTATAAAAACCATGATTTCCTACAAAATGATCATGGGATCAATAGTCTAAAGAGTTATCTAATAAGTAAATTTTAATTGGATTATATATAATAATAATTAAAACATTTTAAGTACTAGGACCTTCTCTATCTTTGTAGAGATAAATCATCGATCACCACACAAATGTGAACCGTATGTTCTATACTAGCAGCTAATGCGGAGAAGATAAAATTACGCTAAAATTGTCTTAGTACTAGTGGCCTGCGCATCCCGAGTACATGTCCTAACTCATGTTTTGGCATGTGTTCATTGCTGAAGGGTGCACTGCGAATATACATGGTATGTGTTTTGACATTTCGATCCCATGTGACACAGAATGATGAAGTCGGATGATATGATATGCATAGGAAGATCAAGATGGACACTTGTAACCCTACTCCCCTTAAAGCTTTTGCAGCAGTAACTTTGATCATGACCGGCAGCTTGTCATGAGGGCATAAAAAAATCCTATAAAACAACACATATTTTTAGTTCATGACATAAAGTACAAAATATAAACCATGAATAGAACATGTTATAATTAAAGACCTCGCGACACGACTTGCAAGTTTTGTGCTCTCTCAATCAATATTTTATCCCTTTCTCTTATCTCATCTATTTGAGGCACTATGAATAACAACTAAAGGATTTATTCATTGCATTTTTTTGGGTCTTCCTTATCATATCCAAATGGTTTGTGGAATATGCGATGTCATCATCACATAATAGTGACTAAGCATCCCTATGGATGCTCTCCTCTACTTGGTGACTTTCCACGATCGACCAGCACGCAACAAAGAATGATAAAAAAGCATTGATGAAATTAACCCAATAAACATGAAAAATAATAATAAAACATTTTGCTCGTATCTAATTTGTACAATTACAATCAGGTAAACCTATAGGTAGAAGTGCCTAAAGATGCATCGCAATCTATGCTCTAGGCCGAAGCCTTCCCCGTATGATCAATGTCCCATTGTGACAGAAATTAAAAATAAAAAAGCATTACTAAAATGAAACGAATAGAATTATGGAAAAAAAATATTATAATAAAATGGTATATTGGAGTCATTAATTGGAGGTTGGGTAAAATGGTATTTAGTACATACCACCCCCATAGTAACTTTTTTTGTATCTAAGTGATTCAAATTGTAATCAATTAGCAACTCTTCCCTTATAGTTATTGATTTTATCACACATACAAATACATGATTTCCCTCGCGTGCATTGAATATGCAATTGGGTTGCTTATTTGTTGACCCAGGTCATGTACTGTTTATAAACCTTGCAATATTCCCTGATTCTTTTGGCCTTCCTTCAATGTACATAGCCACTCCTTTATTTTGATCCTTATCTTTTAGTTGTATATAATTTTTTGACAGTGCATACCTATGCATACTTTGTGTATATTGAACCAGCTACATCAAATCTTTGTAATTGTAACAAGGTTTGACATACTCCATCAATTCAGTAACTTTTTTGTAACATACCTTTATGTCGTCCATGCAAAATAGGCCCAAACCATGTAATGATGTTGGTGTTATGCAATATATCCTCTCATTGACACAAAAAACAATGTTTATTGGAGGAAGTTCCTTGGGTACCCATTGTTTCTATAGATGTTTGTACCTCAAGGAACCTATATGTCACCTATGCTCTCAACATCATAAGAACACGACCCCCCTTCAGCAAGTTCATGTGTTTGCAGAATTTTCTTCTAATCTTTTGACCTCTAGTTGATCTCCCTCTTTTAGACCTACTACATGTCTCGCTTTCCTCTTCTCTTCCTAAATTTCTCTCACTTGAGGAAGCCAAATCTGAAAAATACCTATTTGGTGGTACCTACACTCATAAGGATGTTGGATGAATTTCTTTCATGGTGATGTGATCCCAAGGTGACATTATGATTAATCTATCATTTCATTGCTAGAATTTGGCAGGTTATAAGGTAATCAAGTCTTGATAGATTGCAGGTTATTGTTACTACCTTCCAAATGTGTCCATCACAAATTAAATCTACTTAATGTTTTAACTCCCAAACTTTGTAACAAGTGTTAAATGTGACTATGGTCCACCAGTTACACAACCAAGGCCTCAAATGTATTCTCTAATTGTAATCAAAGTACTTTTTCTCTTCATTCAAGTAAATAAACTTGAAAACACAACAAGTGGATTATTGGACACCTACATGACTAAAAATAGCGAAGGTACATTTAATTTCCATATATTAAGTGGTTAATGGGGAGGAGTATGTACTAGGCCTAGTTAAGTCATCATAAGTTTATGCTTTGGCAATAAATTTTTTTTAAGTCATCTTAAATATTCCTATGTCTAATTGCTAGGAGACTTTTGGTATGTTTTAAGGTAGGATGAGTGGTTGCATCAATGTTCTAGTTCTCTATGAGAAGGTTTCAACATCTTCAAATAGTGAAGGTTAGTACTCATAGTCATTTGAAACAACAACATTTGATTATGTATGATGGTAGAGTTTGATAACTTAAAAGATTGGCTACCAACAAACTTAAAGTTAAAATAAACTTTCAATTTAATGGGTTACTTTTTCTTTCATCTTTATATTGGTTGATAACTTTAACTTGATGCATTTCTTATCCCACTTCTATCATATTGTATTCCAATCCCATTGCAATTGTTGCAATTGTTGGAGGAGTTGATACCAAAATTTCATATCAAATACCACATTCTTGAAGCAATTTTCTATGTTTTTACTATTTTTTTGAAGTTCTTTTGTGTTGTATGGATCCGCACAAGCTTGAAATACTTTGAGATCATTGGTGTAGATAAATATATGTATTCCATTTCATTTTCATTTGTTTTGAAGTGCTAAATCACTGTTTTGTTGGAGAAAACAATCAAATACAAGGACTGCCCTGTTTTGCCTATGTAAGGGTTTGAGGGCTAAATAGAAATGACATCCACTGTCTTGGAACTGTAACTCAGTGGAATGGTGTGCAACATGGTATGATAGAGGTTCATTGCATTTAGAGGTCTGTTAAAGCAAGAAACTTGGCATTGAATTGATGCCCTAGGGCTGATAGGGGCAATTTTCTTATGAATTTGTGGTTGTTAAGTCAGGGTTTATCAATTTGATGGATATCTTGGTAGAGTCATGGTGACACTATTTGATGGTCCAATCTCTACTTCAAAACAAAAATATCTCTAACAACTCTAAGAGTTATAATGGGATGGCATTAAAGGAACCTTCATATGAAGGATCTTCTAATGAAGGACCTTTGAATTAAGGTCTTCATTTGAAGGTCCTTCATGAAAAGGTTCCTTTTATAAAGCATTTTGGACATGAAATATTTAAAATAAAAAATACCTTCATTTGAAAGTCTTGACATGGATCATTTTTGAATGAAGGTTCTTCATTCAAAGGTCATGACGACATCACCTTCAAATGAAGGTTCTTCATTCAACTGGTATTTTGTAATTTTGAAATTTTGGGATTATTTTTTTGCCTCATCCCACAAGTGGGACACACTATTGTGCAATCACTCATTAACAAAGAGATGAATGTGTGATAATAATTTAGGGTTAAAAATAAATCCATTTGAGCCTTTTATAAATGAAAGGACATTTGATGCAATCATATGCCTTGTCAAAGTTTTAACTTAATAGTAAGGGCATCATGAGTAGTTTGTTGGGCCCATTCAACAATCTTTGATGCAAGGATTGAATTGTCTAGAATGTATCTACTATCAAGAAAGCCAATTTGTTTACCTATATGACTATATCTCAAGCAATAGGTTTAATTGTGATGGAAATGATATTGACAAATATTTTGTAATCTAGGTGTTGAGAAGCATAATTGGCCACCATCCTAGGAAAGATTCTTCATTCTCACTTTTAGGTGTTAAAATTTAACAATACCTTGATTGATGAAAGAGCCCAAAGAGCCTTTCTCCATGGTATCCAAGTACACATAGCAGCGGTCTTCTCTTATATGGTTGGACATGATTTAAAGAACTTAGCTAGGAATTATTCATTTAACCTAAGGTTTTCTCATAATGCCATCATTGGAAAAGTATGATCAAATTCTTCTATTATGAAGAATTGGTCTATGTGCCTCTAGTAATCACTATAAATGTTTGTAAGGATAAAATGACTAATTGCATCAGGTAGGAGAGAATCAACTTTGAGTTCTTCAAAGATTATATTCCTCTATTCATAATTTTTAAAGGTTGTGTGTGGAGGAGGTTATCACTACCAAGAAGGGAGGAGACCTTTCCTTGCATATGTTTGTGGTGGAGGTATTAAAGAAGAATTGTATGCCTCTATTTCCATTCATTAGATCTAGCTTAGCCTAGCATATACTTGGGCTCCTTTGCCCCTATAAGCTTCCATTTGTTTGAATTTATGTTATGTAAGCGTATTTTCATGCTATGTTGAAATATAAGAGGTGGAAGAGGCCAAAAGGAAATAACCCCTATTTAGTTGTAACTTTGAATTTTTTCTTATTGTTTTATGTTTCTATCAACTTTGTGGACATAATATTTGAGGTAGGTCATACAACAAATAATAACATTTTCCCACCAACAAATTGAACCTAAAAAGTTAGTGGGACTTGACTATGAGTTCTAGATGAGAATGATGACAATGTCAATCTTTTTGGAGGAGGTGGGAGGCATTAAGCTTAACATGGAGGATGTTGGGGGTAACTAGGTGGTCAAATAGCTAGATTGACATGAGCACATGAAGGATCAATAATAAAAGGCAACTATAAGTTCAAGTTTTGCAAGATGATTGAAAGGGGAGGGACAAACATAAAGATTGGAGGAAAAATAAAGATAAAGTGATCAAATTCACTAAGCTTGTAGAGAGGGCTAAGTCTACAATTGCTTCAGACTCATGTGATGAAGGCTATGTGTGATGAAATCCTAGACCTCAACCAAGATTTGGGTAGATTATGGGAGTTTTTCAAAGAATTAAGGTTGGTCGATAAAAATGTGAAAGACTAAGCTATTTTATTTTTTGTCTTATCTTATACCATTTTACAAGAATGGGGGTGCTAATGTACGAGAAGATCTTTGGAAACTAGGCATGAAAATTGCAAGTTAAAGAGAATGGGGGTGCCAAACTTACAGTACTCAGTGTCCCTTGGTCATCAATTTTCCCTGAGTGCCCTCAACCTCATCCTTGGCGCTGGTATTGACCTTGTTTTCACTCCTCCAAACTCTTCCTCAACGCTAGTATTGACCTTGTTTTCACTCCTCCAAACTCTTCGTCAGCGTTGGTATTGACCTTGTTTTAACTCCAAACTCTTCCTCGGCATTGGTATTGACCTTGTTTTGACTCCTCCAAACTCTTCCTTGGCACTGATATTGACCTTTCACTTCTCCAATTTGATGAGTTATAACTTGGTTTCATTTGGTTTTAGAGTATGTTAATTAAATTAAAAATTATGGTGTCATTTAGCTAGGTTTTAATATTCTACAATATAGTTAAGTATATATTAGCTATATTTTACATAATAAATAATATAATTATTCGACTTATTATAATTATATATTATATTCTTTAACAAAATTATTAAATACATATAAAATTATTGTAATTAATAATTAATAATAAGTATATTTTTATATAATACAAAATATAATTAATATAATATATATTTAATATAATAGTAACATTATATTAAATTATATATAATATGATTATATTTATTATTATATAATAGTATATATAGGCTTTTACCTGATATTTTAGAGGATTTTACCATTACACTACAGATGGTTTACCATTAAATGGTAGTTGAAACTTTTTTTCCAATGACACAATAGTGGTTTCTAGGAATGAGATTTGTTTCAAGCTCAAATCTCACAATATATGTAGCCTATTAGCTAATACAAAGAGAGAGAAAAACTAAAAAGATAGAGAATGAGAGAAAGAGATGAACTTAGATAGATAGGGAGAGAGAGAGCATGAGAGAGAAATATAAGAGATACAAAGGAAAAGAGAGAGAGGTAAAAGAGAAACTAAATTTTGATCGGTTGTTTCATGTCAACAAGCCAAGGATGGCATGTGTCCGTGGGGAGTTATGCTCAAGGTAGCATGCCATTTGATTAAAGATATGATAATTCTCCTTTAAGACCTCTTCAATGTACCCATTGCACACTTAAGGAGACAAAGATAAATAGAGGGAAGAAAATATATATAGAGAGGGAGATAATAAGAAACATACAAATAGAAAGGGGGACAAAGAGATGGAGAGAGGTAGAGAGATAAAGAGATAAGGATGAATAGATAGAGATATAGGGAGGTTGATTGATATATCTCTCCCGTCGCTCTCTATCTCTATATCTCCCACTATCTATGTCACTCCCTCTTCCCCCTCTCTATTGAGCTATCTCCCTCTCCCCTTTCTCTCTCATTCATTCCATCTCTCCCTCCATCTCTCCTATCTATATCTCTATCTCTATTTCTTTTTATCTCCCTCACTCCTCTCTCCTCTCTTTCTATCCATATCTTTCTCTGCCTCAACCTCTGTCTCTTTTCACCATCCCCCTCTATCTCTCTATATCTTGCCTACCCATCTCCTCCACTCCTATATATTGAGTTGTTCTCCTATCTCCCCTATCTTCTCTCCCTCCCTTTCTACATATCGCCTCCTCTCTCCTCTTCTCTCCTTTTCTACCCATATATCCCCTCTCATCTCTCTTCCTCTTCAACCTATCTCTCTCTCTTCTCTCTCTTCCTCTTCAACCTATATCTCCCTCTCTCCCCCCCTCTTCAACCTATATATCCCTCTCTCCCCCTCTTCTCTATCTCTCCTCCTCTACCTATCTATATCCCTTTCTCTCCCTCCCCCTCTCTATCTCCCCCTCTCTATCTCTCACCATCTCTCCCTCCCTATCCCCCCTATCCATCGACTCTTTATCTCTGCCTCTCTTCCTTTCTCTTCCCATATATCTCCATCTCTCTTTCTCTTCCCATATATCTCTATCTCTCTCTCTTTCTCTCCCCATCTATCTCTACCTCCCCATATATTAACTAAGAAGCCATGCAAGCATACATTAGTATATGTTGGTAAAACTATAATAGCGTTTTATTAAACTATAAGTAACACTTATCTTTCTAATGTCAAGCCTTCTTATAAAAATAGTGTTTTATTAAACTATAAGTAGATTATTGTCACCACTCTTCATTCCACATGAAATGCCAAATGTAGCAATTGTTTTGTTACTTTTTTCAAGTTTCATTAACCAAGCTACTTAGTGGGTTGAATAAATTTGTGTTATAACCCTTGGTCTCTTTAAAATAATTAGAAAATATTAGGGAGATCAGGAAGGGGAGAAAAATAAACTCCTTCAAAATAGGGGTAGTTGTGGGTTTGTTGGTTTTCTTTGTATACTATATACTTAGTTCCTCTAGGATAAATAAGTCACTATAGAAATGAAAGATGTTTTATTATCTACCTAATATTTTTTTGTGTTTTTTAAATGGAAGAGATCTACAACTCTATAGAAATTGCTATATGCTAATGGTCAAATTATTAGACTATTTAGATCATTTTCTTAGTTGTGTATCCTAACTAATATAGAGTAAGCTTTTTCATTTTAATTGACTACTACATAATAGTTTATGTGTTGAAAGAATTGTTTCCATTCTTTGTAGTTTTTACATTGGAATACAAATCATATTTAATTTCACGCCAATATACTTCTTTCATAAAGATATTTGTTTGATTTTTCCTTGCTATTTTCATCTTAAAATTTAAAAAAATGTATTCTATAATATAGAATTATTTTCAAATTGGGACAAAAAGGATTCTAAGAGATATATTTAATCATAAATTTTACAATCATAAATATCATTTAATTTGTATGTTGTAACTTTAGTACTTTTAGTTAAAATAAAAATAACTTAAAGTTATATTTACATATAGTTAAATTGGAAAAGTTGTTTGAGTTAATTACTAAATTTGATCTAAAAATGTTCAAAAATAGATAAATTCAATTAGATATAGTTAAATTGGAGGTTTCATTTGAGTTAATAATTAAATAACGTAATAATCAATTAAAACAAGAGACATAATTTTGGATGTGTTTGAATTTAATAAATTACAAATTAAAATAGACATAAATTACTTGAAATAAGTGCTTCATAACCCATCTAATCAAATCATAACCTATCAAAAAGGAAATAGAAATTTTCTAAAGAAAATAAAACTTGACCCAATCATAAGTGTATGGCCTTTGCAGAAAGGAGTGATCCACCTTAGCAATATCAACTACCTGATGTAGACCTGGGAGGCTCAACTCAACCAACCTATCAACCTACCTTTAAGAGGCTTCCAACAAGTTTAGAATGACCAATTTAAACAATCCAAACAACTCTCAAATCCTGACAAACAATAGAAGTCAAATTTCACACTTTGACTCCTTGAATCCTTGTAACAGTGCAAACCTAGTTTTTTCCCAATAACTCAAAACTTTCCCAAAACACTAGAGAAACCCTTGATGGTTTTAGACACCCATTTTGGAGTTATTAAACATACTTCAAGGGAAATTACAAGTCCTTTGGACCAAATCACCCTTTCTAGGTTGTGTTGATTAGATTGATTAGGCCTATTTTACAAAGAAAATAGCCTTTAAACTTGTCATATGCCCATGAAACCTTGGGGCAGCAATTTTTATGCCTCTATTGGAACTATAAAATTTTGAAAATTTTATAGTGATTTTGTACTCGTTGATTCCCTAAAGAAATTCTTATCTTGAGTATAATCCATCATAGTCACATATGATCACATCATTCTTGACCATTTGATATCATGAAAAACCTCCAAAATCTAGTATTCAAATAATCCATACCGGCAAGAATTTGTGCAGGTATCTCTGATTCATAAATCATTATATTCTCATTTTTAGCATATCAGCAAAAGAACATAAATGTCACACTGGTCAGATTACATAAGAAGATACACATCAGGATGACACGGTCCATGGTCTCACCGATAAAGAGATTCATCAGCAAGACAAGTTCCATTGGGGTGAAATGAAAAGGTCATACCAAGCATATAGGTCTCACCGATGAAGTTCCATCGGCAAGAAATCTGTCTTGTCTCACCAATCAAAGCACAAGGATTTGTATCAGCCAAACCAATGCCATCGGAGTAAGATCCCTGAGTCAACTCAAGTGCATTTTCCTTGCTGATGAAATATCATCAGTGAAACACTCATCTTGTCTTGCCGACAAAACAAGAAACATACTATCGCAAAGACAAATGCTATCGGAATGAGTTCAAAATGTCCTCTCGACCCACTATGTCATGCCAATAAGATTACATCAGTAGGAGTCTTGGCAACATACTTGAGATTGAAGGAATAATCATTGGGGAGACTTATAACATTGGGAAAATTCCTGAATGTCTTAGTGATACACCATGTCTTGCCGATGAAGACACAAACAGATCAAGATAGTCATTGGGGTGACTCTTAGCGACATTTATATGAATCAAATGGATAGATTATGTGATATCAATGTAATGTCTCCTTGACCAAAAGAATGTTTAATGAACATTAGTCAAGCCTGGATAAAAGGATCGCCCAAAGTTTGAATTGTCTTGCCAATAAAACATTTGATGTGACAGTGGGTAAATTAAAAGATCAGCTACACTCGTGTTTAAAGCTAGGACATTAATGGAAGTATTACTACCAAATGTGTTGATGATTTCCTAAATTGAGAAAAGTAATTGAAGGAAAATTTTGCAAATTTAGCAGCAAAGGAACAGACGAAGGGCCAAAGGATCTTGCGGTCAAAGAATTCTAAATAAACTTGTAAGTTCCCTGTAATTAAATTTCTGGTTTTGTGATTCATAAAATGGAAAGCACTAGCTCAGGAAAAGAAAAAGGTGGGAAATAGAGTGAGAGTAATAATCCTAGAGGAAAAAAGAAAAAAATTGAAGTAGAGAAGGAACCGGGGGTAGCTGAGAGGAAGTTAAACCAGGACTTAATTGATCAATTTCCCGGCTCAGGACCTAAGGCCAAGTGATCTGCACAACTTAGGGAAAAAGTGGAAAAGTTAGAGGATAAATGAAAGCATATATGAAACATATGGACCCCAATTAGGGGATATGAGTTGTTTATTTTTCATTACCAATGAAGGAACCGATACGAACTAGTGTGCAATCCTTAGAAGTTAAACCTAGGGAAACTAGTTTTCCCCAATGTATTTGTAAATGTAGAATTGGTGAAGATGCTAGCTACCTATTATAATCCAAAATGTAAAGCTATTTGTGATCCATCAGGAAAATTGTTTATACATGTATCTGAAGCTACCATCTGTGAGGTTTTTAACCTAGAGGGAGTGTGTGGTAAAAAAATTGTACCTGAATAGCTAGAAAAGGAATTCTGGAGGATGGATACTTTGTACAAGGGTTGGAGGTTGCCACTACATAGGTCTAAGAAAGATGGTGTTTTAGTTCCACTGAATGACAGTGATGGTCCCCCATTCCATTTTGATTTGTTTGAACCCCACATGAGGTACACATATGTTTTAGTGTGTCAAGTGTTGGGAATGGAGGCCCCTGAGCACATGTCAATTGTACCCATGGTAATTGCAGCAGACATCCAATGTCATAATTCAAGGTTTTTTTATTATGCTTCACACATATTTAAAGTACTTGATTTAGGACTGATGGCAATAAAAAGTGGAGCTCCTATCTTGCACTTGGATTCTTATTCAATCCTAATGCATATGATATTTTATTATGGACAAGAATTGCAGATGTGGCTTGAAAAAATGAGGGTTGTATAATTTGATAAGGAAGGAAGGTTATTACCAATACAACTCTGGACTGCCACCTGGGATTTCAAATTTCCTAATTCTTCTTATCTACATTTTGAAGAGTTTTTTGTGAAACCATTGTACAGATTTTACAATCATCCTTGTGAATACTCATTGTTTGATGAAATAAAAAGGTTTTTAAGGCCTAAGGATTTCAGTGGACCTGTCAACCACAATTGGGGAGACTAGTTCTATCTAGAAGACGTGACCATGATAAGAGTATATGGATTTGAAGATGCACCCTTCATTTTGCCCAAGACGGTGCTTGATAGGATTGCATATTTGGAGATTGTTACGCAATTGAACTATTCAGATGTTATGAATCTGAGTTCTTTTAGAAAGCATGCATTTATGCCTAGTACATTATGCTTCGGTGATTTCATTGTATTAGCAAGGGATAGATATGATATGGTTCTCAACAAATTTCTGCAATACAACATGAAGAAGGGTCCAATGTGAAAAGGATTTGATCTAGAAGGGTATATTGATTTTTCCAAAAATAAAATGAACTTGGGAGGATACAATCACATACCCTATTTGTATGATGACTTGATCAGGAATTTGGAAGAGGAAGCAGAAAAAGTTGTTGATGAGTATAACAGGGGATTGCAAGATACAAAACTATTATCTTCTAATGAAGAGGCATCTGGTGATGGTAGGCCTAGTAGTACAATTGATAAAATTTATAAATTGAGAACTCAAGACTACAAGTATGTTCCCAGGGAACCAGATGTTGAAGAGAGTACAGATACTGACACAAGGCAAATAGCATATAAATCATTTGAGGCTGATGATGAATTCATTAAAACCTCATAATTTAAAACCTTTTTGTACAAATTGAAAGGAAAATAAATAAGGGAATCAGTGGAGAATATTACACTAAGTAGTGAGGAACAACTGTTGAATAACTTCAAATCGAGTGTGGAAGAAGAAATGATGAGCATGACCCCTCAGAAAGGAAGGAAATTATTAGAAGATGTAGGTGTCATGATCTTTCCTAGGTTGGATTTGAACTAATTTGGTTTTTGATAGTTTTCTAAAGAATAGTAATGTCACACATAAACTCACTCCTGAGGGGGTAACAAAGATTTATGCAAGATCTAAGTATAACCTAGATGAGGTATCACTTATGATATGGGCCCTATATCCTCCACACAAGAAATTTGTTGTAATTGATACTAAAAAGGATTTTGGACATGTAATGACGTTAAAATTTGGTGAGGCTGATCCAATAGCTACAATAGAAATTGGAATTAATGTGGAAAAATTAAATAAAGCCCAAATCCAGACGCTAATCAAGGAAAAATAAATGTATAAGATGAATAATGAGAGACTACTCAGAGAAAATGATCGCTTGAAGGACATGATGGGAATCACGCTGGGATCCACAAATCAATTGACTCATGGTGAAAGATCCCAAGAAAGAGACCAATGGGAAGAATCAAATGCATACTCACAATGTAAATGTGATGCACTCACTGCAATAATAAGGAAGAGGCAGACCAATTTAATGACTTGGTTGAGTAAGCTTTGGGGAACACATTCACACAATTTTACTACAGTATGAGAACATAAGAGGATAGATGGGAGGATCCAAGAGAAGTTCCAGGAAATAAACCAATGGGATGCTCCTGATAACATAGCTATTGATACTGCCAACCATTTTATGAAAAAACATAAAGACTTCCATGAAGAATTTCAAGGTGATGAGCAGGGGATGATCAATGTCATAAAAAAGGGAGTACAAATGTTGATAGAAGATGGGGGGGAACTAAAGGGAAAAGACAGATGAATCAAGGAATGTGAGATGATGATGCAAACAATTCTGGAGATAGCTACAAGAAACAATTTAACAATGGACAGGGCATGTGAACAAAATGAGAAGATGTTTGAAATGGAGATAGCCATAAGGAATGCGTTGGAGGATGCCGATACACATGAGTGGCAAGATTACTTAGATTATCTGTCAAACATCCATTTATGGCTTAATAGAGCATAATTTCTAGTTTTTTATTGTTGTTAAGAAAAAGACATTTCTTAAAGGACACGTCCTTTCACAATTTTGATATATTTATATATGTTTCATAATGTAAAACAGATATATGTGGATAGGAGAAAGATATAGTAGATAGTTTACAATGAAACTCTCCTTTAAAATACTCATATTTATGTATGAATTTTGATGAAGTTAATGAAGATGTCTAAACTTGTGGCTTAATCTTGGTATTAGTTTTTTGTGGAATTATATAGTTATCTGGTTGTCTCTATTTTGATGCTTTTCTATTGTTTAAATTTATATATCAAGCATATATTTAGTTTACTGATACACATTTGTTTTATTTGTGTGATGTGATTATTTGGTTCCTTCAAGTAAAGATTAAACCCTTCTAGTCAATCACAGTAACTGAAGAGTATTAATTGGATCAATAAGAAGAATCACATAACTAGGATTGTCATTCTATCTCAAGTAGAGTTTGTCAGTCATTTACTTGCATGTTTATACAAGTTATAAACTACATTTGTGTGCCAAACATTTTGAATTATTTTCATCATAGATTACACTTTTCTAGATATTAGTTAGACTCCATACACCCAACAAGGCACTAGTCTCACACATTTCATCTTTTAGTTTATCCATTTTATTTTTTAAATCTGTTAACTAAAAATATTCTAATATTACACATACACTTTATTAGGATTATATCTATTCACTATAATATTTCCATTGTGAATAGATTGTTGCAAACAAAATCACATCACTTAAGTTTGCTCAGTTCACAAAGGTAGACCCACCTAGGTTTGGCAACACCTAAAGAGAAGAAGGTTCAAATCATTTGGCCTTGTTTGTTACCCTAAAATGTATCAAGAGATTGAAAACCTCTTGAGGTATTATTACTTGTGTTTTTGAGAGCTAACAGCCTCCAAACCTCTAAATCCACAAAAGGATTCCATTTGTACAGCCAAATTCTTGCCAAACCCAAAAACCCTTGTTTTAGGCCAAAATCATGAGGGTTTATTGAATCTCCTACTTCCATAACCTCCTAGACCTCAAAACCAACTCAGTCACAACCCATTAGGTCTACACATGGATAAAAATTCATAAAATCAAATCTCCCATATATATTTTTTTGAAACCTAGGCTTGAACCTCTCATTTCACATGTTTTTCTTCACAAAACTCTTGAGGACAGTAGCTATACCTTCTTTATTTCTCATCCTACACCCTATTCATGCATCCTACAATTACAACAGTATCCATGGGGCCTCTTACACAAGCTACAATAATCACAAAAAGTGTAAGAGCCCCTTTATATCATGTTTGGACTACAAAACCCTCAAAAACAGGGTAACCGGGTTGTATGCAAAGAAAGGTTGTATGCTAGTGGCTTGATAATAGCCTTATTATTGACATGACACTAATTTTGCACCCTTTTACATGTAAATTCTCCAATTTTCCTTAAAAGGCTACAAAACTCTTTAGTGCAAGACTCAAACTCATAACTCAAAACTTCACCTAGAACATGACTAATGGTCTTGAGTGACCTTATTCACAATAAAACATTCTATAAATTCCTAAACCAACCTATTTACCTCCCTAATTATCATCACATGATTAAGCATAGAAGATGAGGTGTAGGTGCTCCTGCACCACTACCCCATCCAAAACTTGCTCACATTACATAAAGCCACAATGTTCCTCCAAGATAAGCCAATAAAATCCTACCTTATGTGTCCTAGTAATCAAATTGGAGATGATCCTAAAAATGACATTGCGAATGGTGATTGGTCTAAAAAATCTAAACGACTTTGCAATTATTTCACTACTACGATCAATGTGTCATCTTTCATGAAATTTCCAAAAACACTATTCATTATGATCATATGGAAATTTCTAGGAGAACTACAATAGTTGTAACATCATGAATTAAAATTAAAAATTTAAAAGTACATCATGAATTAATTATTTAACCACATAAATCAAATATAATTCTATCAAGAAATTAATATCAAATAGATAATACAATCGTAGCAACTCACATTTCAATGGCTTTGATCTTCTTCATCCAACTCTTTGTTTGTATCATCCATCCTTCTGACATTGTAAGGATTGGTCATATCATCATTGTCATCATTGATATCAGTTTTGATAATGTCATCATCCACACGGATATCATCTTCATGAACATTAACTCCTACATCATCATGATCTAGTTCCTCCTCTTCGACATCTTCATCAAGAACATCATCAACTAACTGTTGATCCTGATCATCATCTACATCATCTTCTAATTCTTTGGTATCTTCTTCTTCCACCACATTATACTTTACCGGGCCTTCCTCTTGGATCATGTCTAACAACAAATGACCAACCCAATTTACCTAGAACCTCTGAGTAAAATACCTACTCACATTGGCTTGGAAAAAAATAGGGCTCATTTCTAGCTCGCTTGATCACCTTGTATTAACCATGGTAGATCCATTATCATGTTCAATAACTGTTCTCTCGGGATCATTTTCATTCAATCGTAGCCTATACCATAGGACGATGAACATAACAATTTGAAGGACTTAAAGTCACACTCAAGTATATCATCCAAAATCCCATAGTATTGATTTTCTAAGACTTTTGGATGTATGTCGCTCTAGATGAAACATTAGTCACTTGAAAGACTGCAATTATCCCAGAATCACAAGTTTTCTTCATGTCATCCAACTTTTTGATTCAAAATTTATGACCATTGCACCACATAGCCTTGTGGTGTTTCAACTGCAATATGTCAAACATGTAAAAATTATTGCAATATTTTCAGTTGATAAACATATTTATTCTTGGTTGAATGTATGCAAAGAAAAATATCTCAACATGTATATGCATCAATATAATTGAAAATAATTAAATAATATGGGTGATTAACATATTTATACATACCTGTTTATCTCTTAAACCATATGCTAAATCAATTTCCCTTGGTGTAACATTGGAATCTCCATTAGGATGAGCTTTTTTAACCAATGAAGCCACACCCTCCCATGTTAGTGTGCAGCCAAATTGTTGACAATGTTCAATCCATACCATCAGCCAATCAAGATTGTTTGCGACGTACAAATGTAGTTCATCCCACTCTCGACCATCTGTATCAAAAAAAATTGAAATTCACAAACAACATTATAATTAGTTAATTACCGGTATACAACCTTAATTTATAATTGATGTATATTGAAGATTAAAAATTAAATAAGTACAATATACATAAAAACCATATGTAAAATGTATTCCAATTAATCTCCATGACCATCTTGTAATTACCTCTCACTTTCCTTAATCTACCTTTCCCCATTAGGTACTCCCCTTCGAATTTGTTAATGGAGTTGGGATCCCAAATGCGATCTACATAGATCTTTGTTGTGAACTTAGGAAGATATTCAGTAATGTACACCATGGTCCGGTATACCATATATCCCCCCACCATAGAACCCTCAAGATATGCTCTTTATCTAACCAAAGCCTTCAAAAATTTCAAGTGCCTCTCAACCATCCACATTGACCTTGTGTGTACAGGTCCACACAATTCAATCTCCTCAATTTGGTGTATGAGGTAGTGTTCTTGTGCATTGAAAAATGTTGAAGGTAGACACTTTTGTATTTCACACATTAGACGAGAATTTTTCTCTTCCAATAATTTATATCTTCTTTATGGATTTCTTTAGATGACAACCATCTACAAGTGATTCAATGGTGCAGGGCACCTTGGGTTTCCATGGCTCTTTAAGGCCTTCTTTGTTTTTTTGTTTGATGTCAAGTTGAATTTGATGTAATAAGGTCCTAAGGACCATCTTAAATTCCTTTCAATATGTTTTCTAGGGTTTTTGTTGAGTTTTGGTCCTGGTGTTAAGTTTTTGTGTAATAACAAGGTCTCCATCCTCATTTTGTAAGCTTGGTGCACCTTGGCAAATTAAAGAATCAAAATGCCATTATGCAACCAGGTAATTGAGGGGAGTTTCCTTGATGATTTCATGTGGTTGTGGTGTCCTTTAACACCTTTTGAAGCCTCATTTAAATTGGGTTTATAGGAAGTGGTGTGCATTGCCTTAACTAGGCAATTAAGAGACTAAAGTGAAGTTTGATTAGTTCTAACATGTAACTAATCAAATTTTCAGTTGGAGGACATTGGGAAAGGTTGTTAGAAGTTGAAATAATCCTCTCATGGTCGAGGCATGACTGATGAAACACGTTTTTTGAAGTTCTAATGAAAAATTGTTGTTTTCTAGAAAAATCTGTGTAAGAATTGCTGCTAAAATGCGTGATACGAACATTGTACGGACTGTACGGGTACAAGACTGATATGGTTGGAAAGAGGAAAGACCTATCTTTCATTTGGAATTGATTTGACAAGATTTCATTGAGTGTATCAAAAGTTATAGCCGTTTTAGCAGAAGCAGGTCTGAAACCCTCAAAACAAGGGTTTTGGTTGAAAAATGGCTCTTCCTTCCATCTCCACATTGTAAAAAATGCTGATTCTTGGTGGGATGGAAGATACTTGTGTAAATTTTCATATTTTCTTGGTTCTGGAGAATGGCAAGGTGTGTGGAGAATTTTGTGCATTGAACTAGGTCTGGCATCTTCATGTGACAGGCCTAATTGGTGAAGCAAAAAGTGAGTTTTGCTTGTTTTGTGTGGGTTTTTCTTGAAGAGGCACTTAGGAATGTTGAAAATGGTTGTAATTATCCTATAGGAGTCTAAATCAAGGCTTTGGGGAGAAGGGGTGAGCCTAGGTAGCCAAAAACCAGTCAAGTGCACTCAATTAGGCCTCTTGGGGACATCAATAGATTGGTCCATGGTTGCTTTTCTAATCACTGTCAAGAAGTGAGATTTTGTGGCCTTGTAGAGGCATATTATACTTGCCTAAAAATGGTATTTTACATCAGATATAGGTTTGTGGGTGAGAATTAATTGGACTGTCCTACCAGGCAGTGCTACAAGCAATTGGGTTTAAAGAGGTCTACTAGTTGAGGAATGAACTCATGGGGTTTCCTAAGTGCTAATAATGGCTATGGTGTTTGTTTGTGGTCTGTTAGAGCATGTTTGAGATGATTACAAGTCCCTCAAAGGTCTGAGATTCAAAGACTCTTGGTGAGTGGATTTTTCCTTATACAAGGATAGTGATTTGTGGGTGTGTTGATAAGAGTGTTTGACAGAAGCACTCATTAAAGAACCTCTGCCATCTGAGATTGGTGAACTTCCCTGCTCACTCTGCATCATTCAAGGAGAAAATATATTAACGAGATTTAACAAAAATATACAATATATTACATAACAAGTAAAACAAATAGCAATTATAAGATCTATACAACGAATTGAACAAATATCGCTACTTACCTCATGTATTTTCCAAGATCATATATAACTTTCTTGAAATTGTTGTCGAAGTTTTCTAGGAGAGATAGAGGTAGAACGTACTGTAAAAATTATAAAATGATCTTTTCATTATTTTTCCAAAAGTAGTAAACATAATACACTTAAAAGTACATGCATATACAAATATATATATATATAATATACTAGAATAATTACCTTAATGAAGGTATTCCAATCATGCATTTTCATCCCCGCCCAAATTCACCTTTCTTTGTTATGATATTGTTTATGATCGTGAGCAAAATCTTGTGGGAAATCGAATTTTTTGTATGACTTCTTTTATAGCATTGCTTTGTTGCTCCGTTAATAACCAAGGAAGGGCACTTATATTAATTTGGTCTCCATCGCTATTTAATTGAATGGCATTTTTCATTGCATGATTGGCTTCCTCAATGTCACTACAAATTTTGACAATTTTTTCTTTGTCCTGCCTTCCATCCAATATTTTCCATAATGTTTCTGTTATATTCTTTCCAATATGCATTGTATCAAACAAATATACAATTTGTAGCTGCTCATAGTAGGGAAACCTACTAAATTATTGGGATAACTTTTCAGTCCTGTGGAATCTGGCCATTAATGCCTTGATGACCTTCATGAAGCATATAAGTTAAACATATTAAAATGACAATCATTGTCAATTACAGCATGAGTAAACACAACACAATATAAAAATATAAATTTCCAAACATATCATATATGATAGATAAACAATTTGATCTTATGTATAACCTTGACGATTAATTATATTATATTCCAACTTCCATAGGCAAGGTGTCATTCTTTGTGGTTTTGATGTAGTCTCTTCTTTCCCATTGAAAAGATATTTTTCAGTAGTTTGATACTTATGATTTATGTGGAGGAAGTGCCTATACTCATCAAACACCTTTCCTAAGCTTGTTGAACGACGAGATTTCATCTTTGGACCAAAAATTGGACATGCAAATTTTCCTTTTGTTTGAAGACCTACAAGATCATATATAATTGGATTAAATATGTTAATTTTTATAATTATATATAATGAATAGATTATTTAAAAAACATGCATGATATCTACTTCATAAAATTAAATATCGTTAAAGTGCAGTCGAAAGTTATAACATACCACAAAAATATGTTAGCCCTAGGGCATCATGGATTGTCCATACAAGCATTGCATGGAATTGAAATTGTCTTTGTCCTATTGGTCTAGAGACATCTTACATAGTGACACCATTCAATAACTTTAGTAACTCATTGATAAGAGGCTCGATATATACATTCATATCTTTAACTTGGTACTTACCTAGTTGAATGAACATAAACATTACATAATTATTATAACCATTTTACTGCAATATATATAAATTAATGTATATGACTATTAAATGAAAAAAATATGTCATTATGCAACAAATAAGACAAATGAGATGCTACTACGTTAAAGAAAATTGATGTAAACAAATACCTGGAACAATCATTGATAACATTATGTGCTCCCTCTTATTGACATCCATGGAGGAATGTTATTGTTGATAACAAAAATAGGCCACACTGAGTAAATAGATCTCAGCTCTCCAAATGGATTGACACCGTCCGCTCCCAATGAAAGCCTGAGATTACGATGTTCTTCTTTAAAATTTGGCCATTTTTCCTCCATGTCCTTAAATGTAGAACCATCCACAGACATTTGAAGAATGTCATCTCCACTTCTATTCCATGCATGCTAATCCATAAATTGTGTTAAGCTTTTGTACCTAAATAATCGTTGCATAAGTGGAATAATGGGAATATAACAAAGAACCTTGTGAGGTACCTTTTGTTAGTTGATTTGTTTGATATCTACTAATATGACATTTTGGGCATTCGCTGCAAATTCATATTTTTTATTATATATAATATGATCATTTGGACATGCAACTATTGCTTGATACTCCATTCCAATATTTTTCATAATGCCAGATAAATCTCAGTATGAGCGAGGTAAAATATTTGATGGTTGTAACCAAAATTCACTAATCAATCTACAACAAAAAATAATTTGTTAATATAAATAATAGTAATGGTACATATTTCATCCTTTATTTACTAGTGATTAACTAACAACAATTAAAATAGATGAAAAAAGATAACATATATGACATACCTTAACATCAATGAAATTGCTATGTTGGATAAACCATTCATAACCTTCAAGTTCACTAGCAACAATACAACAGAGAGAAGAGTTGTTTGGGAGCCTCCATAAAGGGGCTTGTATGCCTTCTCAAGTATAGGTAATCATCAAAGTCATCTCAACATTATGATCAATTGTGCCACTAAATGTGTCATGGATCAATGTATTTGTACCATCATCTTCAACTGTGTTTTTTGGCGCATGATCATCTTCTTCCATATGATCATCTTCTTCCATAGGATCATTAACTTCATCTTTGATATTCACAGCTCCATGTTCCTCCACTTGCAAAACCACATTATTTGGGTCGTGATAATCTATATCATGTTCCCTAGGGTGCCCCAGCTTTATAATAATGATAGACACAAATAAACCATGATCATGATCAAGTGATTATATATATATATAATGTTAAAATGATATAAACATTTACAAATTCAACACATATAATGAACAACTTACCAATGGATAATAATCATGCCCCCTTCAATGTGACCATGTTGCCTACAATGTTTCTCAGCTGTTGTGATTAAAAGTCTTATCATCTTTAAGCCCTTGCAATTATTGCAAGGACAATAACATTTCCCATCAATCTTTCTTTTCAATCTAGCCCACAATCTATCAAGTGTCTCTTCATTTTGTTTTGGACTAATATTATCTAACATGATTTTTCTTTACCAAGCTTGAATATTTAGATCTTTAAAAAATATCAAACTCACACTCCAATAATTTTTAATCATAGACAAGTAACAAAATCTAGTAATTCTGATATTTTACACCAAAAAAATTTGGCATGCAACCACCCTTGCAAAAAAGAAGATAGTCTGAAGTTAATGACCCCAAAAAACACTTTAAAATGCTAATTCCAGAACTTATTAAATTTTGATTTTACTATGATTTCCAACTATTAGACTCCTAAAATAAAAATATTGAACTTTCCCAAAAAAATATGTAAATGAAATTTTGAAAATGCACAAGTCTAAAAATGAAATCTGATGAGATGTTGCTTTAAAATATGATTTTCAAACCTAGAAGTACAAATCTGACTTCACAAATGAATTAGGAAAAAGACACTAACTACCCTCAACCTGGCGATAATAGCAAAACACTGTTGCAATAAATAGTTGAAATCACTTTTATTTATGTCGGCCACAATTTGATTTTGCATGTTCGTCGAAATTTCAACACAAAATCTTCGTCAAAATTTTGACGAAAACTAAGGTTCATCAAAATTTTGATGAACGTCAGGGATAAAATTTTAAAAAATTGAAAATTACACATTAAATATCACAAGTACCCGATAATACATCTAATTATACATCTTTTGTCAAAAATTTCATCGTATTTTGTAGTCAAATGAGTTAGTGTGCATTCTCCTTCTAATATTGTAGATTTCTCAAACCAATAGTGTGCTTCCTTGTATTTCCTAATTACATCTACAATAAATTCTTCTCCTTGCTTAACCCAATACTCAATCCATTCTTCAAATACATTCATCTTATGACGAATTGTTGCAATTGCATCCACCTGTTCTTGTGATATGAGTACTAGATTCCGGGGAAATTTAGTTTGTGCTTGACTAGATTGGGTTAATGAATTTACAAAAATTTCTAGGCTAACAACATGTTCTTTTAACTCTCTTTTCTTCTTTTTATTCTTTTGTACCCTGGCAATAGTTGCATCCAAATTCATTTTCATTTCTTCTAATTCTTGTGTCCAGGATGAGTGTCCAACATTGATACTTGTTATTTTATACTCCTTAGGCATTATCTCATGTCTATTTTTATCAGCTATTGGGGTAGCTATATGGATTGTTCTACCTCCATCTACATTCTTCTGTATGACATTCTTTGTTTTAGCTCTTTTCCTTGGCTTAGGAGTCTCTACTTATTGTATAAAACTTTTAATATCTAGAGGTACTAATTCTATTTCCATTGGAGAAGTAAATTCTCTGATCAACCACTCAGGTGCATCTTCAGCATGCTCTACCTCTATAACATTTCTTTGTTCCTAGCTTCTATTCAGTTTAGGAACTTCTCTTACCTCATCAACTTTATCTATTACATCCTCTACAGTAGGAACCTCTTCAATAATCTTTGACATAGATTTTGGATTACCGGGATTCGGCACTATCTCTTCAGTTTCAAGACCTATATTTTCCTATCTAGCCAAGTGTTCAACATCAATTTATAGGATTTTGTCTTCTTTATATCCTATTGTATCATGATCTTCTTCATTTCTAACTTTATCACCTAAAACTTGTGAAGGTTCTTCACTCTCAACTTCAACCTAGCCTTCCTTTAATTTTTTGAGGACTTTCGGTTGTTCACTATTATTTTGACTATTCCCTAGAAAAGGCTGGGAATCAAAGGTATCTTCAATAACCATTTCATCAGTAGGATTATGTCATACAATCTCCCCTATTTCCATCTCAAGAACATCAAGGTTCCCCTCTTTTGAAGCGAGTGTTCCTTTTTATGAATTCTTCTTCTTCAATGTTTATTGGAATGGACCCTATGTCTGGAATTTCTTCTACCATTGGTTGTACCATGGGTTTATCTTTAGACTTTTTTTTTTACCTTTTCCCATATGGCACCCCACCTATCCATTTGTTGCTTAAACTTGGCTTCATCAGCCTCAAAAACTTCATCCAAAACCACAAGAGTCTTCCCTAGTGCCTATTTCACTCTAGCCATATTAACTAAAGGAGGGGAAGGAATAATGATGTAGGTCTTTGAGATGCAAACCTTTTTTGTGCACAAGAATTTTGTGTTGCCCTTGCTCCTTCATTAGTGGTAGGATTTGTCCTTGGTTTTGTTGTCAAAGAAGATGCCACTTTTGGTTTTACTTTTGATTTAACTTTTCCTGACTTGACATCTCTATGCTTATCAGTTGGCTCTAGTGAAACTCCCTAGCTTGGAACCTCAGGGGTTCTCTCTTCAATGTGTATGCCAAGAGTTTATTTACCAACTTTCCTCTTCTTCTTAGTAGGTTCCCCACACTCGAGCTCATCTTCATCTCTTTTTTTCTTTCTTTTGTCTTGTGAGTATGTGGGTTGAATTCCTTTTTCTCTTAAAACTTTACAAAAATCATCTATCCAGTGTTGAGTATGTGTTAGGACAGGTTTAGAGAATTCTTCAATTGATGTAATTTCTTCACCTTCATAATCCAAGTTTGGAATAGGTTCATCATAGAATCTGGCTTAGAATCTGTCTTCATTCTAAGCCTTACTCAACACTTCACCGTCATCTTTCTCCAACTGGTCCAAAATATCATGAATTCTGAGGATCCATGTAGATTTCAGTGACAATCTTTCATATCTTCTTATTCTTACTCTGTGCTCATCTTCACAATTTAGCCAATAATCTTCAAGGTGTTGGAAATGAGCATGATAACTAGCTATGTTCTTGGAAATATTCCCTTCAGGGTCAATACTTCCTTTGGAGTGGAAATTATTTCAAGTTATAAGTTTTCAATTCCTCCTCACACAAGTCAGCTACTCTGATTGCACTATATTTGTAATTCCCTATCACAATAGGAAACCTGAAGGAAGCCTTCTTATGAGCCTTGTTGTAACGCTCTTGGGATGAATTTAACTATCTTACCAATTCTAGTAACAATATTTTATCTATAGGGTACCTGGGCAGCATGAAAGGATGTTCATTAAACCCTTCAGCTTGAATGTAAGAGAAAGTGGGAAACTAAATGTACCAGCCTCCAATCGGTATGACACTTTGTGATTCCAAAGATAATCTTTTGGCTTTTTCACCCTCCATTTTTCTGACCAGCTTCATGGAAAACACATCATTAACCTTTTGGTAATGCCCCTTGTATCCATGGATAGTAATTTGGGGTAAATGAGAATATATTAAATTATTTCCTACTTCTCTACCCAGGGTACCAATCCTTTTCAACCCTTATTTATTTTCCTTTAAGGAATAGGAATAAATCACATATGATGACATATAGAAACATCTAGTATGTTTTTTTTTTGTGCGATTTGTCACTAATAAACCTTCCCCAATGCATTTGCATGAGATTTTACCTCAATTTGAATATAATCACAAACATCCATGGTTCAAATTTACTGGCATCTTGAAACCCAACTATCCTACTTAGCATGGTTATGATATCTTGAATGTCTTGGTTGAACATAGACCTTAGAATTGGTTTTTTCTATTTTGTAATTTTCTCCTGGCACCATTGAGTGTTCATGATTTCTCTATTGTGCTATTTGACACCATGGTAGGTTTTGGCTTTTTCCTTCATATCAATTTGATACATCTAAGTAAATTTAGAAAGCCCAAATTTGTATATAATTCCTTTCTTAGAGAGATCTGCGTAAATTCTTCTCTCTATCTCAATGACTCTTTTGACTAGGTCATAGTGGTTTAAACATTACATAACTAATTTAGGGGCCTCCATTTCTAGCGAAAACCCTCCTAATAAAATTAGCCCACTTGCTATAACATTCCTCATACACTAAGAAGTGTTTTCTTGTTGTGCCCTTGTGCGGAATTCGACATCAAAATTCCATCCCATATGAGTATAGCTTGTGAATTGTAGTATTTGAATTCATCTTTTGGTTGTGCTTCAAAAGTACTCATTTTTGTTGATGTGTTATGCATTTTCAAATATGTGCCTTGTGTATGAGTTAGGGTTAAATTTAACCAATTTTCTAATAATTTATAAAACTTTCAATTCACCTTTCAATTAAATTCAAATAAAAAATAATCGATATTTCAATTTTTTAAAGGAAATACCATCTTTTCGATATTTTCATGTGTGAAATAGATTAACAAAATTTATGTTATTTGAAACATACCTGGTTTTGGATGATGACAACAATATTTATAGAATACAACCTTTAAACCCTGGGTCTTTGTGTTCTTAGTCTCTTGAAATTTACCTCTCTTTGCGCGCCACAATATTATATTTGTTCGTTCAATGTCCTTTGCAAATTTGCAGAATGACACGAAGTAGAGTGTTGTAAAAGCAACTGCATGCTTGAGGTGATTCCAGATACATGAGTAGTTCACCACCTTCATTAATTACATGTTACAATGCATTAATTTCTCAAATAAAGGTGTAATCATTATGAATTAGGGTTCAAATTATGAACACCTAGGTTTCTGCACAAGCTTGCTAATAAAGAAAAAGACAGCATGGAAAGCTTACATGGAACGCTTGTGTCACTTTGATTTTTGCAAGGAAAAATCCCTTAAGATACATGATCGTTTACGATCACCAAGATTAACAACATCCGGTATCAAACCTTGGAAATATTATTGAGGACCGAGGCATTTACCTTCAAGCTTTAAAGAAAACCAAAACAAAAGAAAGACTGGGAACCATATTCAAGAGATATCAAAAGTGATTTACATTTCATAATAGAACCTCCAGTTTTTGAATTCTAACTAAAGAAAATGAAAATCAACTATCGGACTCTAATACAAGAAAATGAGATCACCAGGATTGACGACATACCGGGTGAGAACTTACTAGGCGAGACTAGGACCAAATGAAGATACAACATATTTGAAGTGACTACAACCATTCTAGGATTTTGGTTTCTGGTAGAATAATAAAATTTTATGCAAATATCGTGACCCTGAATCCTAGAAAGAACAAAGGTTAAGCAAAGACCAAGTAAACTAAAAAATGAAGCCTACATTTTACCAACCCCCAAAACAATGCCAAAGCAAGCGAAAGCGAGGAAAAAAGAGAAAAAAAGGGGTCCACATTTTTCCAAGGATCAAAATGGGGTGTATTGTGAGACCACACAACAAGCTCTATCTGGCCTTTCCCTTCTTCTTTTACTTTTTTCTTCACTGTAGGTTTGATGTTTTTCTTGCGGGGAGCAGTTTTCAGCTCAAATATCCTAGCCACCGCTTTTGATTGAGAATTCCCCACACCACCCTTTTTCATTTTGGTGAGAGGTTTAGGCTTGGGGGTTTCAGTATTCACCAAAGGGGTTTTCCTTTTGGGGCCCTTAAACTTAGCTAGAGAGGGATTCACATTGGTCTAAACAAGGTGTTTGACTTCCTCAATATGAATAGTAGAAATGGGTTTGGGCCGGCAAAGAGCTAGATAGAAATGATAAAACCTCAGGATGAGGCCCTGGTGGAGTGGTAGGGGTGTTGTTTCTTCAAGGTTTTGGGAAGCAATGTCCAAACATTTCTCAATAGATATTTCTAAATTAGTAAGAAAAAAGGAAAACTCAACAACATTTTGTGGCGAAGGTGATTTAAAAGAGGCAAGTGATAATAATAGAAAACCCTATGTCTACCCTTCAAATTCACATACTTAATTAGAGCTAGGAAAACCTAGTCCCACGACCAAGGGAGCACTTCTCTTTCGAAACCAAACTGGGAGCGGATTGGTTTTTCATTTTCTTTAAAGAAAGCATTAAGGCTTTCATTTTCCTAGGTCTTGGTGTGCTTAGTGTACTTCTTCTCAGTGCAAGAGATTCCAATCGCCTAAGCAATAACCTTCTGAGCAATACTTCTTCCTAATGTAAATAATTGTTTGTAGATTGACGTTATATAATTTTTTACAAGAAAAATAACAAATTAAAATTTATCAACAAATATTAAAAACTGATATTTTAAGTTTATGGATTTGTTTCCTTAGAAATTAATTAAAAATAGAAAAAATAGTCCAATCATAAAAATTACATATTTTAAAACTAGACATTGTGATCTATAATGGGTTTTAATTTCACAAAACAATTATGGAAAAAAAAACCCATTAACCATATTGCTAAAGTTAGTTATTTCTCTTGATATTGTCATGACCTTGTACTTGTAGGTTGAAGGCTAACGTTTATGTTACCATGTCTTTCCCGAACCTAAAACAAAATCAAATAGCAGGTTAGGATTTCAATTTTTTTAGAACATGTACCCACTTTAAAATGGGTACCTTTTATTTTTAGAATGGGTGCTCATTTTAAAGTGGATACATGTTCTATTTTTAGAACAAGTACCTGTTTAGGATGGGATCATAATTTGAGGTTCGGTCCCTATTCCTAAAAGGACATCCATTTTTAAAAAAATAGGTGCATTCTCCCTTTGGCATTTTTATTTTTATGAAACTTCCCCTCTTTATGGACCCATCTTCTTGCACTTACCCCATAATAAATCATTTATATCCTTGCATTCTTTCCCTCTGTTCTACTATCATGTCTAACACTCATCACTTTTCACTATATCTTGTCATCCTACCTTGCATATCATCTTTTCTATTCAGTATGCTTTGTCCTGTATGTTGTCTCTTGCACAGTCTGCTTTCATTGTTATGACTATCACTATAGTTTATATCTTCTTTTATGACTATCATGTTTCATTTGATCATTGTTATGTGTGGTCTTTTTCATGTTCATGGTGATTTCCTTTGAAGAAACACTATCATATTTTCACTTTTCACAACCCACTCAATTGTTTAAGCACATAATCATGTCATGAAGTGTAAGATAGCCTTTCCCTTCCTTTTAATCTCCAATCCTTTGTCTATCACTTTTCTTTTTCTTGCATTGTCATATCGTTTCCATACTTCTCTCACATTGTCCCTTGTTTTCACTATCATCTTACATTGGATTTTGTGGGTTGTATTAAGATAGTCTCTATGACTATACTGTCATATGTTTGGATTTTCCTTACCCTCCCTTTGTCATACATTTTCTAACTAGATTTCCTATGTTTATTATTGTACCTTCTTATTTTGTGTATACTTTGTTCTTCATGGCCTCTATCCTTATTATATATTTTTTAACATGCCAATCTCAAATAATATTCTTACACAAATGCATGGACTATCTTCTTGAATTTTTCATAATCTTTATCACTACTAGGGTTGTCATCTTGTGTTTACCTTATTTCACTAATAGGACAATTTTTTCCCCTTATCTTCACAAGGTCTCTTTTACTACTCACTACCCCCATGATGATTGTGTTTACAATCTCCTAATAACATATATAATTTTCACTTTTTATGCTCTTTTTTAAAATATTATATTATATTATCAATGGGTTATCATATAGATACATAAACTCTTAACAAGAACCCTGCTACTATCATGGTGGCCTTTTTTACTTACTCTTCATCTTCATGAGGTTCTTCAATACTAACTTTCTAGGGTTTTAACTAATAAAAATATCCTATGTTCTTATGATCGACTTTGTTGACACCACCATACTTTGGAATGGGTTCAAAGGGGTTGGAATGTATGCAAAGATCATACGTAGGGTTTTCTCACCATGAAGCAATGATGAGACAAGTTCCTAGATACCTCAAAAAATCCATAGGACTTTTAACTATAATTTGGAGATGTTATTCTCTTTTACAAGGGTATATGGCAATATTTAACCTTTTATGCCATCTTCTAATGCAAAATATCCCTTCAAAAAAAATTGTATTTTGAATCTCCCTACATATTAAACTTCAGATATCCATTGCTTTTAATTTTGGAGTTTATCAAACAAACCCTTAACTTAGATAAATCCTTATCTTTGTCCTTTATCATCTGTCAACATGGAGCTTGTCATTCAATGATACTCTTCATGTCTTTTAGCATTATTTTTATTTTATAACTCTTGAAAATGAATAAAAAACTTACATCACTATCATAATTATTTTGGAATCTTCTTAAGACTCTCCTTTTCGATAATTTCAACATGAGTGTGCATTTTCTATTTGGTATTAACAAGGGGATTTTTGGGTTTAAAGCAGAATTTTGAAGAACAAAACCTTGAAAAGACAAATTTCTTATGATGTTTGTACTTATACATAACTTTATAACCCATAAATATCACTAATCACATTAGGAAAGTTATTTTTTTCTTAGTTTTAAAAGGAAAAAATCAAGTGTTTTCACAAATATAAGATGTCCAAACCATTGAAATAGCCTATAACCTACATAAAGTATATATATATATCTTCATGAAGGTGTTGAAGGAAATGAGACATGCATTGAGGATATAAATTATAGAAAATATATTAATCATTCATGTTTGCACATAAAAATATAATTAGAGAAGGAAAATTATTTTATTTATTAATAGAAAAGGTACTCACAAATTGGTATAGATTCTTAAGAATTAAGTTTCTTTGAGTTACAATGTCAATCTATGAATAGAAGAAAATATTCTTAGTTACAATACTTAGTTAATAGGAAATCTAGAAATAAGTGGAAAATGGACTTAGGCCTCCTTTATATTCTCTCAATAGCTTCCTATTAATCAACAACATACTTTGAGTAAATAAAGACATGTTTTCATTTATTAGTTGAGTCAAACCTTCTTGAGAGTTGAGCTGATTTGTCCCTATTTTTTAGCTCCTTAGAATTCTCCATAATGCTAGTTGAATTAAGAACCCTTACTTTATTTGACCTCATTTATTTATGATGCCCCTTAGAAGATTCCTAGAGTCTCTTAGCTTCCTTAAATTGGGTCAAAATGTCTCATATATTCCCTCAATCTATTACATAGGTCACCAAACTACCCTAGATGCTCTTATTTACTATCCACCTCACCAAAATACCTCCTAGATACCCTTGCAAAAATTTAAAAATCCTTCAAGCTACCACAATCTCCATCAAACTTGTTTATAAGACATGTGAGAGAATTAAAACTTGGTCATAAATATTCCAAGGGCATGGGAAATCCTTAAGGGAAATTTTATAACACTTTGAATCATCATAAACCCTTTTTATCCCTACATTCTTTCCCTCTATTATTTTTTCATCTCTAACACTTAACATTTTTCACTATATCTTATCACTCTACCTTGCATATTATCTTTTCTAGTCAGTATGCTTTATCCTCTGTGTTGCCTTTTGCACAATCCACTTCCACTGTTATAACTATCATTGTAGTCTTTGTCTTCTTTTATGACTATCATGTTTCCTTTGAGTATTATTATGTGTGGTACTTTTCATGTTCATGGTGAGTTTCTCTGAGGAAAAAATATCAAATTTTCACTCTTCACAACCCACTCAATTGTGTAAAATAGCCTCTCCCTTCCTTTCAACATTCAATCCAATGTCCATCACATTTATTTTCTTGCATTGTCATACCTTTTCCATGTTTCTCTTACATTGTCCCTTGTTTTTCACTATCAACTTACATTATATTTGGTGGACTATATTGTAATAGTCTCTATGATTGTACTATCATCTATTTGGATTTGCCTTACCCCCCCATTTGTCATGCATTTTTTAGGTAGATTTTTCTATGTTTATGATTTTACCTTCTTATTTTGTGTGTACTTTGTGAACTTCATGACCTCTATCCTTATTACATCTTTCTTTTAAGATGCATATCTCAAAGAATCTTCTTACATTGATGCTTGGACTATCTTCTTGACATTTTCATAATCTCTAACATTACTAGGGTTATCATCTTGTGTTTACCTCTTCCACTAATAGGATAGTCATCTCTCCTTATCTTTGAAATGTCCCTTTTACTGCTCACTACCATGTATTCCTCATAATGATTATGTTTCCAATCTTCTAATAACTTTCTAATACACCCATACTTTTCACTTTGTATGTTCTTAAAATATTGTATTATATTTTCAATGGGTTATTATATAGATGTAAACTCTTAACAAGAACCACGGTACAGTCATGGGGGCCTTTTCTACTCACTCTTCATCTATAAAGTAGGAAAAGTGATCCTAGATCCAATTAGGATAACTAATATTATCTCATTTTTACTGACTTTCTACCACAAGGGAGAGCCAACCTCCTAAGTTTCATGTGTGTTTGAGTTGTGAGGATGATAAATTTTATGTGTGATTTTACAAGCCTATTTGACATACAACCCTAGATCTAAAAATGTAATTTAGTAGAAAAAATAGAAGTTACAAAACTGACCTGGATTTGATAAATGACAATAATGAGGAGTTTTTGATTGAAATTTAGGCTTGAATTGGCTAAACTAGGGTTCCCTGTGCCCTAGATTGGATTCCTTTTTGGGATCTAAAAGTTTTGAGATCTAGATTAAGGTCTGAATTTTGTTTTCCCAAGTTTTCTATTAATACCTGTAGACGATCAAATTATCCTGATTGATATCATGCACCTGATCCTAATTTACTAACATCAATTCTTCCTTAATCACTTCATTACTAACTAGTTAATTAAATAATCCTTATTTAATTAATTTATCATAATTCCTCTTTTAATTAAACAAATCACTCTATTTGATTAAATCATCTTCTTTTAATTAAATAAATCATTTTATTTAATTAATCCTAATGTTTCTCTTTTAATTAAATAAATAATTTTATTTAATTGAATCCTAAAGTCATCTCCTTTAAATTGAATAAATTAACCTTTATTTGATTTAAATCTAACGTCATCCATTTTAATTAAACAAATAAAACTTTATTTATTTAAATCTAATGTTCATTATTCCTCCCATTTGATTTAAATAAATCTAAAATCTAAGTCAAATGTCAAATCAACTAATTTTCATCTAAGTTAATTAAATCCTAATTAACTCTAACTCTAATCTTCAAATCCTCTATATTTTGCAACTTGTACAAGTAAATCATTTTATTTAATTTATTAATTCTTCTATTTCATTCAAAAAGGGCATCTCTTTGGAATATTCTCTCAATTTGAAATCTCCCTCCCAAAGGGACTTGTCCTCCAACTTGGCATTTATAACTCTTACATGTCCTTTTTCTTGAGCCAAGTGGCATTAACTCATCTTACATCCCCCCTTGTGCAAGCCATCTTTTGAATTTCAAATTCCACCTAATTGCACTTATCATGCACATTGATCAAAATGCACTCCACATCTCTTCAATAGCATGTTGACAAGTGGCACATTGTTATTGGTTCATCTTTAATCCCACATCCTTCATGTTTATTATTCCTCCATCCTTCTTTCCTATAAATGGAAGGCTTCTCTATTGATTTTGGATCCACAACTTGAGCCAAAGTCATTATCTATAGATTTTATGCAATTTCATCCATTGTTCATCAAGGTTTTCATAGAATTTCATCATCATAGCTAGGTTATTGAGAATTTTCATCATCAAAGCTTGCAAGGAATTGGGAAAGGGCTACTTTCCACATCAAAGTAGCACCAATTCCCCCATGGGATGCTGGTTTGAGTGCTTAGAATGAGTTTTATTAGCTTTCCTTAGATTCAATTTGCTTTGTTTCTTGTTCTTTGCATTTAAATGAATTGCATGGGGAATGATTGTTTTAGACTTGTTTGATGACTAACATTAGGTTGTTTGATGATGTTTGGCAGGTCTAGATCAACCATTCACATTTTGGCGCTAGGAGGGTGAATCTTGAGAAATTAACACATTTTTTGGTCAAAATTCCACTATTTTTTCAAATTTTTGTGTCTTTAGGAAAGAGAGACGCTGAAAGGTGCAAACAACGACGCCATCAGTCTAGTGTCACTATATAGCGATGCTGCTTCTGCTTTAAAATGTGACGTTGAATTCATTATCCTAAGGTTGGACCAAACAAACTCCAAAGGGTGATACTAAGGAGAAATTGTGACGCAATCATGGTCTTTGGTTTTCCATAGAGCGACATTGGTTTCACTAGAGTGACACTGATTCCTTCAAACTATGATGCCTCCGTGGATTGCAATGTTGGAGTTGGGTAAAAGGTCATTTTTTAGTTTTATTTTGACATGTACTTTTTTATATTGATCACCTTTGGCCTCTAACCTATTTGAGGTTATGTTTTCTATAGGCTAATCAGTTTTTATAGGTTGAAGTGATCAAGAAGGGAAGGAGGAAACGAATACAAGGCTTCTTATGGAACTATCACATAATTGTATCAAGTGTTTTTAAACACTTTGGGAGCAATTATAATCCCATTTTAAGGATTTTGTTCTCTTCATTTTTAGGACTCAAATAAATTTTGTTTGGGTTTTAAAAAGAACAATCAAAGGGTTAAAAAGAACCTTAGGAATTTAATAGAGATGGTTTTGGATTTAAAAATTGAACAAGCAAACTTCAGACTTCATCTTGGTGCTATAAAAAGAATCCATTTCTACTTTGAGGTCTAAAATGAACATGTTTTTTTCATGTTTTGTAATCTTTTTTACAAATTAATATCATTTAAAAGGTGTATGCACTTCTCTCGCGCTTCACGAAAATATTGAGAATCAAAAATCTTTTAGTGATATTAAGTTTTATAAAAGATTGTCTCCACACTTCAATTTGGGCTTTCTAAAATTGAACAAATCTTGATAGTGTGAGTTAAGTATATCACGTGTGTTCACGCAAACAAATATTGATTGAAATACAGATGTGCTTGCTCGCTATTGTTTATCTTTAGAGGGGCCTACCTAAGACCAATTCAAAGGTGAATCCAATCAGTTTTTCACTCGAACCGGTATAAAAATGGATAAGACTAAATTTTCAAGTCCTCATGGTAAGTAGGCCTTAGCCATACAATGTCTTTTAGAACAGGATACTACTGTAAAAAGTATAAGCACCCCTAGTAGGATTGATTAAAGCCTTTAGTCGCTTGTTGGATGCTCGCAAGGTGCCATGCCCCCGATCACCCTGACTAAGAACCAATTTGTATAGAGGCCAAAATCCTTACTATTTGTTGGTGCAAGAACGGTCGTTCTGAAGCCACCCCATATTCTTGCAGTTCTTTAGTAGAGATGAGAAGTTCGTCATGGGAGATTCATGAGAACTTAATCTTAGATGACCCAAGAAGTGAGTGCACTATAAGGGGGAGCCTGTGTGGTCAAGCTTCTAATGATCCACTAAGAATAAGCATAGCTAGATTTATCCAAGTGAGAATTCAACAAATATTGTCTCTTTCTATCCTAGGGTTGTGTAATATTTGAGTCAGTTACACACTTTGCTTGGATCTAAAACATTGGAAAACAAACATTCAACAAAATCATCAAAATTTCAAACCCTTTAGGAGGAGCAAATACCTTTAAAAAAATACAAGTGTTATTTCGTACCCTAGGGATTCCATCCATAGAGGCTTCCTAGTATTTGGACTTATATCTCAATTCGCTCTCACTAAAGTAAAAATTAGGGAACTATTGCCTTGATTTCCTTGATTTCCACATAATGGACCTTGTGGGATGAAAAGAAATTGACATTAGATATTTAGTTTAAAAAGATAAAGCAAGAGAGTGTTTGTGGTAAAAATAACTCATTAAGTAAATATAAGAACAATTGAACCCCACACGTGTTTTCTCAAATGATTTCCTGAAAGATCAAGATCCCAAAACTAAAGACCATCAATCGAAACAAACGTATTATTCCAAGCAATCTCAAGAAATGTCAATCTATGCTTTATGTAGTTAGAGAGAAATTTCTCTATAACTTTTACAAACGTGCATCTGAGAACAATCCCAACTTGTACTCATTTTACTATTGTCAAAATCCAAGACATTTTCAAAGGTTTAAGTTTCTCACACATGAAGTGTAGCATGTTCTTCAATACCTAGGTCTTGTAAACAAAAGTCTCTCTAAGTTCACTTAGGATCAAAATCAATACTTTCATCCATCTCCAAACATCAATAAAAAACCATCTCACAAACAACTCTTAGAAATCTTGGAAAAATCCTTCATACTAGACTTTTGGAAAATGCTTTGAATCAAATCCAAATCATCTTGTTTGACTAGGTGTGTGTAGATGAATCTTTCTTCACACATTTAGTTAAATTATCATCTTATGAACAAGCTTATTCCAAGACAACATCCAACCTCTTGGAATTTATGAGTTCATTATCAAACCAAATCCAAATCCAAATCCAAATCAAATCAAAATCAAATCCAAATCAAAACCAAAATCAAATCCAAATCAAGTCAAAATCAAATCCAAATCAAATCCAAAATCCAAAATCCAAAAGTCTTAAAGTCTAGTATCTCCTCCAAGGTTTCTTAAGAGTTCATAATTCACACCATCCATCTTTCATTATCTCATCACCACCCTTTGATCCTTAACATCTTAGACTTTCTTTTTTTTACCTAAAGTTTAGATCAATCTAAGGAGTTAGAGGTTTACCTCCCACATTCTTGAATATTGATCCTTATTTTATGGTCCAAACTAGATCTCAATACAAGAAGAACATGGAAATGAACAAAGAAACGTCTACTTCAAGTGACTTGAGTCAAACCGCTCCTAAAATCAACCTCATTGGATCTAGAAATCCCCTACTCAACCTTCCTCGACTTCCACAAGATCTTCAAGAGGAAGGTTTCCAAGTGGAGGATATCACTAATAATGTCCTAGGAATGACTCAAGATGAAATCATAGAGATGGTCCAAAATCCCGAAAATCACAAAATGTTCAATGCCATGATGAGGCTTAACCCTTCACAATACATGCTAGAATTGGAAAAAGAAGGGGCTAAAATCCCTTCCGATTATGATGTCAGCACTATTGTGGAGAAACCTCTTGGGATTATTCCTCCAGTCTCATTCACTCCTTCATTCCAAAGCATCATTCAACCCATCCCCCAACCCACATCATCTCTTGCTCCAACTCAACCTATTGTCAACAAAGGGAGTTCATTGCTTCACCCCTCTTCAAACACATCCCCTTGTAAACAACCAAGAATTGGATGCAAACACCATCTTGGGTCAATCCATTCCTTAAAATCCAAAACATTTGTATGTCCCACTCACCTTTCATAACCCCAACAACCCATCTTCTTTCTTTGCAACACTAGCATATCCTCTTAACACACAACTCTCTCTCCCCATGACTTCACAAGAACAAGGTGGATTATTTGGACAAGGAGGAATTTTTGATCCCTCATCATCATCATTTCCTCAAGGGAACACACCACCCATCTTCCCACCATTTATCCCTCTACCATTAACATCCACATCAATTCTTAGTTTAGGGAAACCCCCTTTACCAATCCTCGATCAATAAAATCAAAACAATCCCCTAGTCATGAATCAAACCATCATACCAAATCCTCCAATCATGCCACCGATATTACAACAACAGGTGGCAACAATCCAAACAACCCAATCAATTGTTGCACCCTCCATAAATGTGGTCTCCCAAGGACCTATTGTATCAACTGTGCCATACACCACACAACCTCCTATCATCAATCCAACAACACCTCAACAACCACCTCAACAAACTCTCATCACAACATCTCACACCATCTTGAATCCTCCACCACCACCACCAAGACCAAACATGGCGAATTAATATAGTGTCACATTACAAGCTTCCCAATAAGCCTATCAAAAGGAACTTCAACAATTTCAAAATCAACAAGCTGCACAATTAGCTTCTCAAAAAGCACAAGAACAACAAGCCACACAACAAGTGCAACAAGTTTCTCAAGCACAACCTCAAGTTTTATTACATCAGCAACAAGCCGCTTAAGCAACACAAGCTGCATAGGCTATGTAGGTTGCACAAGCTACACAAGCCACCCAACAAGCTTAAGCTCAAGCACAAGCTCAGTATCAAGCCCAACAAGCTCAAGCGCAAGCACAATACCAAGCACAACAACAAGTAGCCCAAGATCAAGAATATCAATGAGTTTTGTAACAATACCAAGCACAACAAGAAGCAGCTCAATTACTAACCCAACAAAAAGCATTGTTGGCACAACAACAGCAAGCCCAACAACAAGCATTGTTGGAACAATAGTAGCAAGACCAACAACAAGCATTGTTGGCACATCAGCAACTTCAAGCATACCAACAAGCGTTGATCGTGTAGCAAAGCTTGCAGCAACCTCCCATAAACACACAAAACACAACACCCATTACTCAAACGATCAAACCACCTCAAAACACATTCACCCCACCTCCTAATCCACAAAGCAATGTGTCTGCACAAATCAAATTACTCTCACAAAAAGTGCTAGATCTCCAATCAGGGAAGACAACAAGAACACTAGGGAGTTTATGCCCTTATCCATTCGACAGAAGTCTTGTGATGGTCCCATTCCCAAAGGGATTTGAAATCCCTAAATTTGACAAATATCATGGGATGGGTAACCTTGAAGATCACATCAGGGAATTCTAGGTGCATTGCATGGAAGTTGCATATGATGACACTTATCTAATGTGACTATTCCCTTGAAGTTTGGCTGGACCAGCAATGGAATGGTTCTCTTTCCTTCCTCCCAGAATCAAAAAGTTCCAAGAGATTGTAGATGCATTCATTCAAAACTATGCATTTAATATTAGAATGGATGTGAATCTAGAGGAACTATCTACTCTTAAACAAGCTAAGGGGAAAAAATTTGCATCCTTCTTACAACGATGGCAATCCAAGGCCAACAGGAGCAAGTGGACCATGCCCAAGGAACAAAAAATTTGCACTATCATTGCTAATCTTGAAGGAACCTTGTCCTTCCATCTAAAAATGAAATGTATCACCACCTATGACTAGTTGATCCCCAAGGTGCTCAATATCAAAAGAGCCCTTATCACACAAGGGGGAACACCTACTTATCAAGATAACTTCCCACCAACTAGTTATAACAAAAAACCTCGCACATGGGCCAAGAACAAAAATGTCACTAACAATGGTGTCATTGACGCCAAAGTTATTATCAGTGCCCCAAGGAAAGCACACAAACATATCAACAACCGCAAAATAATAACTAAAACAACACACAAGTCAATGTGGTATCACAACGACCAAGCAATCAAGTAGTCAAAAATCTAAATAATCAAGGGGGGATATCCCCATGGAACAAGTATCCCCCCAAAAACAATACATATCCCTTGGGGAATCAATCAAATATGTCATGAAGAAACTGGTATAGGAGAATCTCATTAAAATCCCCACTTATGAGAATTATCAGGAACCCCAAGTGAAATCGTCATGGTACAATGAAAACCACCTTTGTGATTTTCATAAAATCAAGGGGCACACGATGGCCAGTTGCATGAGGCTGAAAAATCTGATCCAAGAACTTATCGATGACAAAATCATAAACATTAAACAACCTGCAGGAAATCAAGACCTAAAGATATACATGAATCTGATGCTCGATCACAACAAGGGAAACAATGAAAATGGAAAGGGTAGTATAAAAATGTGAACCATGTGTACGAACATGTTGCATCCTTAGATGAATGGGTCAATGTTGTTAACATCAAGGGAGCCAAAGTCGATTGTGGAGTCACCACACATGGTGGCAAGGTTACCATTGTTGGACCATCTCAACCATCAAGGGCATCAGCCTCTAATCCAAAACCCATTCCCAATGGTTATAATATCTTTGACTAGCTAAAAAGAACCCCTGCTTAGATCTCCATCATGGAGTTACTAAAGATCTCACCCACACATAAAAAAATCCTAGAGGAAGCATTTGCTTCATCCATCGTCTTCGCAAATCTTGATGTTGACTAGTTCCAAGCTATGGTCAAACACATCACCACCCCACATCTCCTAACATTTTTTTATCAGGACTTTCCAACTCAACCATTTCATAACCACGCACTCCATCTTGAAGTTATGGTCCATAAAAATAAAGTCAAAAGGGTCTTGGTGGATGGGGGTGCAGGTCTAAATATTTGTTCTCTCAAGCTCATAAAGAATTTGGGATTCTCTGAGGATGTCATTGAAAAAGGTAATGGCATTACAATCAAGGCCTGTGATGATTAGGAAAGAGTGTCTCAAGGCACTATTCTACTCCCTATTCAAGTAGGGCCAACCATCATGGAAACCGCATTCCAAGTTCTTGATCTTGATTTACCTTATAATATCCTCCTGGGGCACCCATGGATCCATGGGATGTAAGTTGTTGTGTCCACCTTCCATCAATGTGTCAAGTTTACCTATCAGGGTCAAGAAGTCACAATCCATGGTGATCCTAAGCCCTTTTATTATTGCAAAAATATAGAAGCAAAGTACTACAAAATCCCTCAAGTCCCAAAGAATGATGAAGGCCCCACAACTCCATATGTAGACCCAACTACCTTAGCTTCCACATCTGAGACAAAGACACCCATCATTCCTAACATTTCTGAAATCAAAGTCATTATCCAAGACAATGAGTGTGGGGATTACAAAATGATGAAAAGTGCCTTCGTAGTAGGAGAGTTACCTCAATCTCCTAGGTCTCATGGGCAGCCCCAACCAGTTGAAACATCATCCCAAACTTTTAAAGCAAAACCCTCCAGATTCAGATTATGGGGAGACCTAAGTCAAGAAGTGGTAGACAAAAAAGACATATCAAGTCTATTGTACCAAGATGAAAGGCATATCCCTGATCTTCCCATGGATGCTAATAGCAAAGGACTATAGATGATGCTTGGCATGGGCTATCACAAAAATAAGAAACTTGGGGAAAATGACAATGGTATTCTAGTACGTATCATTCCTGAGAAGAGTATAAGAAATATTAGCCTCAAATGTACCCCTTTGAAAGTAACCATACTTGGAAAAAGTACCTTGGTTAGAAAAGTCAAAGCTCCTCTTCAGTTACCAGTATCCACGGGTTTTCCCTTAGATAACTTTACCTTTGACATAACTAATTTGTGTAGTGATGAAGATCCCATAACTAACTTACCCATTCTATTCAAGGATTCCTCCCTTCTCGTGATTAGTACCCTATCTTTTGAGTCAAACAACCAAACCCATGAGCTAAACTTAGTCTATCCCCAACTCATCAATTACGACCAATGAGGACCACCAATTTTGGACACTTTCAAAAACTATAAGTCTCTCTCAGAATTCATGGGATTGCGAGATACTATATACCATGGGGAGATCACAAAGTTGGGTTTGACATTGAGTTAGACACACATGCCTATTATAGGGAAACAATTGAATCCTTCAATTGCAAAAGTGAAAATTTAAGAATAATATCTAGGTCTTTGAGTGAAAACCACACTGTGGCACTCTCAGACTTGAAAATAGTAAAAAAAAAGGATGCATCCAATGGTGAAAACCTCTTTGAGGTGCTAAAGGATGAAGGATTCAATCTTCCCCTTAGTGCTATTCATCAAGAGAAGTCAACGGTCTTAGCAGAGAAGTGCAATCCGATCAACCTGGGAACAAAAGAAATGCCACATATAACCTTCTATGCAAAATCACTCTTGATAGAAGAACAAGAACTCCTAGCTACTTTCCTAAGGGAAAGAAAGGTAAACTTTGCATGGACCTATGTTGACATGCCTGGACTTGATCCAGAAGTTGTGGTTCACCATCTAGCTGTATATCCAAAAGAAAAACTAGTAAGACAAAAACTGAGAAAGATGCATCCACAAATAGCATTATTGGTCAAGATGGAATTATAGAAGCTCCTTGATGTCGATTTCATATGGCCAATTGATTATCTAGAGTGGGTTTCAAATCTTGTACCTATTTCAAAGCCCACTGGGGGTATCCGCATCTGCATTGACTTCAGAGATTTGAACAAGGAATGTCCCAAGGATGACTTCCCACTTCCAAACATAGACATGATTGTGGATATGATAGTGGGACATGAGATGCTATCACTGATGAACAAATTATCAGGGTACAATCAGATCGTGATAGCCAAAGAAGATCAACACAAGACAACTTTCACTTGTCCATGGGGGACATATTGTTGGAACGTGATGCCATTTGGGCTAAAAAATATAGGAGCTACCTATCAAAGAGCCATGACACTAATCTTCCATGATATGATTCAAAAAATGGTGCAAGACTATGTGGATAACATATTCACCAAATCAAAGAATCATCAAGATCACATACCAGCTCTAAGCTCCATCTTTGATAGGCTATAAAAATACAAGGCCAGGCTTAATCCAAAAAAGTGTCTTTGAGGTACAATCAGGCAAGCTCCTAGGGTACATTGTATCTATGAGGGGGATCAAGGTAGACACTACCAAAGTCAAAGCAATTCTCGAGATGGAGGCACCAAGAACATTAAAGAAATTAAGGGGTTTGCAGGGAAGACTCCAATCCATTTGTCAATTCATAGCACAACTAGTAGACAAGGAAATCCCATATTCTCATCTACTCCACAAGGGGGTAGCATACAAATGGGACAAGAAATGTGATTAGGCATTCAAAAAAATCAAAGAGTACTTTCTCACACAACTAGTTCTTATGCCACCAATTCCAAGAAAGCCCTTGATCCTATATATATCAGCAATAGTGGCAACCCTTGGAACTCTCCTAGCTCAACATGATGAAAATGGGAAGGAGAGAGCTATTTACTACATTAGTAGAACCATGGTGGTACAAAAATTGAATTACACATCCATTGAGAAGGCTTGCTTGACAGTCATGGTCATTGCACAGAAATTCAGGAACTATATGCTAGCACACCAGATAAAACTCATTGCCAAGATAGACCCTCTCAAATATCTTCTTTATAAAGCAACACTCATAGGGAAAACAACTAAATGGGTTATGATTCTGACCGAAAATGACATTGAGTATGTAGAATGGAAGGCCATTAAAGGACAAGCAATTGCAAATCAACTGGCAAAAGTACCGACGTATTTAGAGAACCCACTTGTATCAGAGTTCCCCGATGAGTCAATCTTTAACCTAAGTGTGGCCAATCACTAGAAAATGTGTTTTGATGGATCCTACACACAACCTGGGTCAGGAGCTAGAATCTTCTTCATTACACCACAAGGGGACTGCATACCCAAATCATATAAGTTGCCTTTTCCTTGGACAAATAACATTGTGGAATATGAGGCTCTTGTCATCAGGCTAAGAATTGTAGTACAATGGAAGATCATGGCACTCAAATTCTATGGAGATTCACAACTTATCATCAACTAGGTCAATGGCGAGTACCAAATCAAGGATGAAAAGTTGAATCCATACAAGAAAATGGTGGGAAGCCTCAAAGAGTCCATCATTGATATCACGTTTGAGTAGATACGAAGAACAAATAATAGAGTGGCAAACATTATGGCAACAATTGGATCACTACTAGATGTCCCATGCAACGTCCCAAAGCAAGAATTCCTTGTAGAGCAGTTTCTCGTACTAGAATTCGAGGTACCAGAGTCAGAATTTGTGTGTGAAATCGTTGGTGCTGCTGATCCCTAGTATCATGATATATACACCTACTTGAGAATAGGAGTCCTCCTTGCTAATATAACCTCGAAACTTAAAAGAACATTTTTCAATAAGTCATCATGTTTTGTTATCTTAGGAGACACCCAATACTGTAAGAGTATTGAGGGAACCCTGTTACAATTCCTAAACACTGAGGAAGCTTTGACTTCTTTAATCGAGGTACACAATGGCATTTGTGGGTCACATTCAAGTGGTATGACCTTGGCTAAGAAACTGCTGAGGATTGGGTACTATTGACCTACAATGGAGAAGGAAGCTCACGACTATGTCTGGAAGTTCTTACAGTGTCAATAGCATGGGGATCCCATCCATGCACTAGCTCAGGAGCTCCACCCAATCATTACACCTTGGCCCTTTTCACAATGGGGGCTCGATCTCGTTGGTAAAATCACCCCCACCTCATTTAGTGGAAATAAGTTCATCATCACCACCACATAATACTTCACAAAGTGGGTAGAGGCCATTCCCATGACCTATATCATAGGAAAGCAGATATCCAAGTTCATCCTGAATCACCTAATTTTCCACTACGGTGTCCCTCAAGCCATTATCTCAGATAATGCGACACCTTTCAAAAACCAAGATGTTTGAGACCTATGCCAAAAGTTCAATATCAAACATCGCTTTTCCACTCCATGCTACCCCTAAGAAAATGACCAAGCAAAAGCTACCAATAAAACCATCTTAAAAATCCTCAAGAAAATAGTCAATGATGTTGGTCATGACTGGCACCTACAGTTGAATCCCGCCCTATGGGCCTACCAAACAAGTATCTACACGCTAATAGGTGAAACCCCTTTCTCCCCAGTCTACGGATTAGAATCCATTATCCCCATTGAGATTAAGCTCCCATCCATAAGAATATCATTGCAGAATCTCATCACTGATGAAGAATATCAAGTATCACATTTGAACAAGCAAGAACTACTGGATGAGCAGTGCATGGATTCCTTAAACCATTTGCAAATCTATCAAAACCATCTCAATAGAAGCTACAACAAGAAGATTAGGATTTGGACCTTTCAAGTCAAAGAGCTTGTATTGAAGGAGAATCAAAAAAATGTAACAAATCCAAATAGCAAGGGAAAATTTGAACCCAATTGGTTGGGGCCCTTCATCATCACAGCTAGCTACAAGTCAAGGGCATATCAGCTATCAACGCTCAAAGGGGAACCTCTATAGGAGCCCATGAATAGCTCCCATCTCAAAAAAAATTATGCCTAATATTACAAGGTATAAATCCAAAAATTCCAAAAAAATCAAAAAATATAAAAAAATCAAAAAAATCAAAAAAAGGATTAAAAACAGTAGAGAAAAAAAATATCCTCTATTGAAAACCACTTCAATGGCACTTTGGGCAAGTACCTTGGTGAAAACCTAGAAAATAGGTGCCTTGTGTAAATAAGCACTTTCCATCCACCATGATCTTTGTGGCTTGTTTTGCATCATTCATCCATCACATTTCCATATCTCCATCTACGTCTGCACCATAGCTTGATCTTGTGTTTGCATCATGATCCCTCCTAGCACTACTTGGCACATTCTTAAGGTTGTTTTCCTTGCCTATATCAGAGTAGTCTATTGTATCATGTTGGGGGCATGTTCTTGTACTTGCATCGGATTAGATTCATGTATATTCTTGAAATCTTCCCTAAAATGAAAAAAATCCAAAAACATCATAAAATCAAAAAATCCAAAACATTCATAAAATCATAAAATCCAAAAACATTCAAAACATATCAAAATCCAAAAATAGGTCAAAAAGTCAAAAAAAAAAGTCATCTTGTCAAACTACGGGTCTCTGAGCTTTGAATGTAGGCAAGGTTGATCTTTGATCATCCCCTAAGACACCTAGGTTAGTCCTTTAGGAGTCTGTCATAATAAACTAGCAATCCATTTGTTCATATCTCATCAATAATTGAGTTTGTGTCAATCGAACTATGTGGTCTCTACGTGTATAATGTAGGCAAGGATAATCTTTGATCATCCCTAAGGCCCCTAGGATAGGTCTTTAGGTTAGTCTCTTGGTCAAAATCTCAGAAAACACAAAAACATTGGAAAATTTGAAAATCAAAACATTTGTAAAACACCTTTAAAATACCAAAAACAACCTTAAAATATTTCAAAACATCAAAAACATCCAAATATTTGAAAAAACCCATCTATCCCATCTCCCTTTCACCTGCAATAAACATTCGCTCATAATAAATCAATCAACATTCTCAACCTTTGGTGAAACAGTCAAAAACAAGTCTAGCAGTTCAAAAGTGAAAATTCAATTGTCAAGGTCTCAAGTCTAGGTCAGTAGGTAATTAGTTTGGTCAACTCTTGGTATTAATAGCCCATCATCTAGTCAATCCCAAATCATCTGATAACATTATGTCCTAGGATGCATCCTTCCTACAATGGACATCAACATGAGGCATCATCATAGTTTAGTCTTAGCTAGTGGTATGAAGAACATTAGCTTGTTTGTTTATTTGATCTTTGTCTTTTGATTTATCTTGTTGCACTCATTCCAATGACCTCCCGATGATGTCCAAACAAAGGGATTTAGAGAGAAAGGAATGGGGAAATGATCATTATTTGTTTATTTGTTGTGCTTGTTGGATGTTCTTGTAATATAACTTTGGTCATGTGTGCTTTGTTTGGTTTGTAGGGAGGGTGTTTTAGGTGTCATGTTGACCACATAGGAAGGATTTCCTTTCTATTTTTTGGTTTGAGATGTTTGAAATATCTGAACTACAGTCTAAATGAGGTTTTGTATCCCAGGTATGAACAGAAGTACTCCTATCTAATTTTTGAGTCAAAGTCCATCACACTAGGTGCAATGCCATCCTGGTTCTTTATACCTTTATGCATCGTGCCTATGTTTGTTATCAAACATAAGGTAAGTAAGCCCATTTAAAATCTCAATTCCTGATAAGCAATGCATCATCATCATCATCATCATCTCTAATAAAGTCTTGTAGATCATAGACTTGTTGGATAGTCTTGTCATCATTTCATTTCTTCTTTCTTCTCTTCGCACTAACATGGTACCATGACAGTTAATAAAAACATAACCAATGCATTCATCCTGCATCCACAAATTGTCAACATACTACATATCATTCATATCATATCATAATAGGAAACACTGATCATCTCACATGCATTGCATTTCCATCATTTACATCATAATATAGATTGGTTACTCTAAGCATCTCATAAACCATATATTTGCATCCATTGCATAATCATAAAAGCATCATCATATCATACATAAAAAAGATACTAAAAAAGAAAAAGAGCACTTCATAACATCTCATACATATAACATCATCCATTAGGGACATAATATAGATCTGTTAGTTTAAGCATATTAAAAACATTTACATATCATAAACATCTGCATCCATACATCCATATTCCATACATCATCATCATCATAAAAGTGCATAGAAATAATACAAAAAAGAAATGCATCCATTCATCCATAAACATCTACATAATCATGCATCACATCATATCATATAACATCACATTGCATATAGAACATCAAATACATCCATCCATAAAGCATAAATAAAATAGGACATGTCTCATAACGAATCAATCATATCATATATATATATATCAAAATGTAATTGTCATGGTATAAATCAGGATCATGTATGTGTATCAATCAGTGTACAAATTCCCACGGGGCTATCAAAAATGGAGCTCATGGATCTCAAAAAATAATCGAGTGTCGATCAAAACTGTGTGAGCTAGCCCTTGTGGCTGCTCCCCTTGCTTTCCTACCTCTTAGGCTGGTCCTATGCCCGTCTCATGCCAGTCTATTGGGAGTACTCTGGTACTTGAGTTGTTGTAGGTACGGCCTGTCGATAGTGAAGCCGATAATACTCTACCTCCCATATAGTCTTGTGGTACATCCATGTTGGGACTATCCTGCCTTATGATGAAGCAACCATACTCTCTAGCTGTTGACTCCTGTCGACCTCCTAGGCCAGCTGCAGCTCTATCACCTGCCTTTACTGGCACTCATGGTCTCGCTCTATCATGAGGGCTTGGACCTATTGTCTGGCTCGGTCCCTCTCTTTTGTAAGATTTTGTATTTGTCCTTGTAGCCCTTGTATCTACCCCTAAAGCTATTGAATTTGGGCATCTAGTGGGTCAGGTTGTGGTGGCTTCGATGGCTACTAGTCTCTCGGTGGTGGCTACTGGTCCCTCGGTGATGGTTGTTGATCTCTCTAGCCTCGATCGGGTTTTCATAGAGGTCCTCCTCCTCCTCCTCCACCTCCTAGTGCTGTTGGAACCTATCCCCTCCTAGTTGTCCTGCCTCGAGGTCTCCTCCAAGGTAGTGCTACTCCTAGAATTGTAAGTCATAGCGGAGGCCTAAACCAATCATCATAGGCATGTGTAGTGCCCAGATCCACCTGTCCCTATGTGTAGGCCCATGGCCTAGCTACCAACTACCTGAAACAATCAACTGTGTTAGACGTTGGATTCATCCGACCCTAGGTAGTCTCTCTAGATGTGTGTGCAAAGATAGCAACATACTAATCATTAGGGAAATCATGCACATCTCTAAACTATCTCGCTACCCTGTCCAGCAAGTAGCGCTCGATCATAGTATGCTCATGCCCCTACATAAGCTGATCTTTTCTAGCATAAAAGAGTTGTTGTACATCATCATACCAACCAAGCATGTGCAACCATGGCCACCAGGTAAACACTATCATCTCATCAATAACATGACACCAATGAGGTAGGTTGAGTTGTCCTGTATGTGTAAAAGTGAGGCCACCCCTGTACCTCCAAATTGTTGGGTTGTTGAGCTCAACATCAACCACCATAACCCTCAGTTGAAGCATGATTATGTGCTCCTAGGCCCAAATGTGTAATAGTGTGACGTTGACACCAATCGCTCTATTGTCATAATAGGCGAACTCATGAAGATCGTGATATAAAGAGGCCAACACCACTGGCCCCTAGGAAAAGAGTGTCCTCTCTCGTAGCATCTGCTCCTAGGCTAGGCCCCATCCCAAGCTAAAATATCTGCCCCACCGATCTAGAGCCACCAATCCTGAAATGATTGTAGCAACGATCAACCTGAAGACCAGCACCCAATGTCTATAATAATCCAAATCAAGCTGAACCTCAAAGAGTGTGATTTCCTCAACATCTAGAATCTCAAAGCATGTGTCGTCGCTAGCATCTATGTCATATATAACTTGCTCACCATGGATGGGCAATCGTAAAATGCATCAGACATCCTCCAGTGTGATGGTAGCCTCGTCGGTGGGTAGGTGAAAATATGACGTCTCGCTATGCCACCGCTCGGCCAATGCTGTCATCATCACTAAGTGAGTCCTAATAGTGGGTTCGTAAGCAACATACCAGAGGCCGATCTCGCCAAGGTGCTCCTTTCACAACTCATGTAACCCGCTCAGTCTGCTCAGCACTGAGGGTCGATGCTCATGTTATAGCATGGGGTCTCTGTCCTCCTACACTCATAAAGTCACATCATCAAATTTCATAAAAAGACTGGACCTCATTTGGAGTTTTTGACAAAAAAACCACAAATGTGTTGCTATCTACAAAGGCGTCACCCTTTGCAAACTCCAAACTACAACGGTTGACCCCTTCAAAATGCAAATCAGGCCACAGCATCACTATTTGCATAATTGGGCCCATTTGACCAAAAACTCTAAAAACCTAATAGAGGCACAATGTCTCCATTCACACTGGAGTCGCCCTTTGCAGTTTGGACCCCTAAAGCTAAATTGTGACGTGTCATCACAATTAACAATTGTGGCACTATTTGACCTATAGCATCACTTATTCTGCACTCTAGCATCACCATATAGCAATGTTGGACAAGTTTGACTTTTTAAATCGTAATAAATGCACTCAAAAATTAAAATTAAAGGTTGAGTTAGAATCACATACCATTGGTCCTACACCTGAAGGTCGTTGGTACACTCAAAATCACTCAGAAACATGTCAGGGAAGCACTCTTTGCGCCATTATGTAGGAGGGTCAGATCTCAAAAACAAGAAATTCTCAAAATGTGAATGTGAAAATGAATTGAAAATGACCCCTCCAAGGCTATTTAAGCATGAAAATTAGGGTTTTTTACCCTTTTTAGCCATCAAACTAGGGTTTTATGCCCTCGACCCTATTTTTGCTCAACCAAAGCTCGTTTCAGGTCTTTTTCTCATGTTTTGACACATTCTCAGCATCCTGGACCCTTTATGGACCTATTGGGAAGCTTGTCCTCTTTTTTCAAGAAATCACCAAAAAATCCAAATTTGCGTCTGATCTCTCGAGGGGGCAGTATACCAACGTAATTATTTCCACTGGGGCAATAGTGGGGCATCTAAAAAAAAAATGAATTTGATCTCAACAAGGTTATTCTTTGAACCAACATAGTAGGTACATTGCTTCAAAGAGGGGAAAAATGTAGACATTCAAATTATCCTAATTGATATCGTGCACCTGATCCTGATTTACTAACATCAATTCTTCCTTAATCACTTCATTACTAACCAGTTAATTAAATAATCCTTATTTAATTAATTCATCATAATTGCTCTTTTAATTAAACAATTCACTTTGTTTGATTAAATCATCTTCTTTTAATTAAATAAATCATTTTATTTAATTGAATCCTAAAGTCATCTCCTTTAAATTGAATAAATTAACCTTTATTTGATTTAAATCTAACATCATCCCTTTTAATTAAACAAATCAAATTTTATTTAATTAAATCTAATGCTCATTATTCCTCCCATTTGATTTAAATAAATCTAAAATCTAAGTCAAATTTCAAATAAACTAATTTCCATTTAAGTTAATTAAATCCTAATTAACTCACTCTAATCTTCAAATCCTCTAGATTTTGCAACTTGCACAAGTAAATCATTTTATTTAATTTAGTAATTCTTCTATTTCATTCAAAAAGGGCATCTCTTTGGAATATTCTCTCAATTTGAAATCTCCCTCCCAAAGGGACTTGTCCTCCAACTTGGCATGTATAACTCTTACATGTCCTTTTTCTTGAGCCAAGTGGCATTAACTCATCTTACATCCCCCTTGTGCAATCCATCTTTTGAATTTAAAATTCCACCTAATTGTATTTACCATGCACATTGATCAAAATGTGCTCCACCTCTCTTCAATAGCATGTTGACAAGTGGCACATTGTTATTGGTTCATCTTTAATCCCACATCCTTCATGTTTCTCATTCCTCCATCCTTATTTCCTATAAATGGAAGGCTTCTCTATTGATTTTGGATCCACAACTTGAGCCAAAGTCATTATCTATAGATTTTATGTAATTTCATCCATTGTTCATCAAGGTTTTCATAGCATTTCATCACCATAGCTAGGTTATTAAGAATTTTCATCAAGGATCATATTGTTCATCATCAAAGCTTGCGAGGAATTGGGAAAGGGATACTTTCCACATCAAAGTAGCACTTATTCCCCCATGGGATGCTATTTTGAGTGCTTAGAATAAGTTTTATTAGCTTTCATTAGATTCAATTTTCTTTGTTTCTTGTTCTTTGCACTTAAATGAATTGCATGTGGAATGATTGTTTTAGACTTGTTTGATGACTAACATTGAGTTTTTTTATGATGTTTGAGTAGGTCTAGATCAACCATTCATAATACCTCCAAATCTAACTTGAACACATGAAAAGAGGGGAGTAGGTGGTGATGTATAGGGGTTTGCCTTAGTCAAACTTTGTGCTGGTATTTCTACCTCCACATATAGTGATTAATTATGATCAACATGGCATGCCCTAGGTTAGGAAGAAGCCAAAATAATAATAATTGAAGGAAATGATGAATGATAAATAATAATTTTACCTTGATGTGAAAACCTTAATGAAGTGATGTCACACAAGTTTCCACAAAATTTGATTGATGGATTCCTTGAATTCTTGAGACCTACAAAAGGTTAGCTCATAAAATATAATGGATTGCTACAAATAGCATGCAAAGGATAACTCAATGCATCTTCATGGTTTGGAATGATTGATCATAATAGCTCCTTACACATAAATTTCTTCATTCTTCGTGATATCTTGCAAACTTGAAATTGATTAATGAAAGTGTTGTAATACTAATGCTAATTTTTCCCTTGAATGGCTTTTAGGATCTTCAATTTTCTTAATAAACTTTCTAGGATTTCAAATGGTGAAAATACCCTGTATTTATATGCAATTCTTCTAATTTCATGAAAATAAAATACCAATGACTAGCAAATGAAATTGGAAATTAAAATAATAAATTACTAAAAATGACATATTGAAATTTTAAGCCAAAGATGTTGGTCTAGGGCACAAGGCACCCTAGACTAGTTTCCTACTTTTTTAGGATCAAAAGTGTCGAAGGAAAAGTATTCAATGCATAATTTGATTTCCCATGTTTTATTTTCCTAGAGTGTTTATAAATGGTTAATTAATGAATAATTAGGTCCAAACACATAAGGGGGAGCTAAACCTAATGTGAAATTGACAAGGGTGACAATTGTTTATGCTTTATTCAGCCCCTTCTTTAGTGAGAGTATGAACTTACACTCAGACTCACACTAAAATAAGAATATGTCAAGAGAGGTTCAATTATCTAAATATTGAAGAGATGGGATAGCGTTGAATCTAGGGGATGTGCTAGTCCCCAGGATTTAAGATCCTATGAAAAGACAATGTGAGGACAAAGAAACACACGTGATATGTAATGCAATATGACAAACATGAAGTATACATAATAAAGACACAACATGAAACATAACATAATGTAAACATAACATGAAATAACAAAGTTTAAAGTAGACACAATGAAAACACATATCAATTGAAAGACATAATAATCACAAAACAAAAACACAAGATTAGTACTCATAGGATTTGAGTCAATGATGCAAAGGGACGTTAGTCTTAAATTTTTTTCAAATACCAAACTTCATCCATCAAATGTGTTGTTTTAAACAAAATGGTTCTCTCATAAGGATGTAAGATCACTCATGAAACACATGGATCCATTGTCAAGTCAAGTGTTTTATGCTAGGTGGCCATGTAAACAATGTGCAAGTTCATGAACCAACAATCCTTATTATACCAAATCCATCGACTATTTTTCCAATCACACTTTAGGGAGCACATGTACAAGTTTAATGTCACAAGGGATGAATCAATGCTCAATGTCATAGGGGACGACTTGATAACCATGCCTCATGGGTAATTATAAACAACACCACCACTAAAGGGGTACGTCAATAAGTCAAATCTCACAAGACATCTATAAAATGGATAGCATGGTATGCCCCCCTTAAAATGTCAACATACTTGTTATGTTGGTATTTTAAGGAGACAAGAGATGAAGAGGGGATCCTTGACAAGAATACATACCTCCCAAAACTAGTTATCCTTGCCCCCCAAGTGTAAAGACAAGGACAACCACATAAGATACTATCATGTTGCTACCATGGAAAATATGGTAGCAGCTAATATTTTACCACCATGAGTGGCAATGAGAAAACACATGAAGCTAAAAATTCCACATAGTGAGGAGAAACACTATAGAAGAAAGACCATTATTTTTTGGAACCTCATTAGGTGCATCAACACATGAAAGAGCACCACAATCCTTAAGCTTTTAGATTTTACTACTCAAGGCCCAACATTCATCGGTGGAATGACCATGCACTTGGTGATATGCACAAAACAAGTTATATCTATAAAATTTCTTTTGTGCTGGAGTAGGAAGAGTAATCTAGTATACCTTCCAATTTAAAAGAGTTTTGCAAGATAGATAACCCACCTAATTCTCCTTCCACATTAACTACCTACAACTTAACAAATGATCATATATTCTTACTACCAACTGAGAATATGATCCCATCATTTTTATTTCTTGTAAAAGAAGAATGTTTGATTTTGAGTCCTTCAATAAATTTTTTAGGACATTTTTTTGTGTGGATTGTTTAGTCCCCTTATGTTCCAAGACGAAACTATCATTTTCCCCCTTTTGGAGCATGTTTTCTCCAAGTTTTTTTTCCTTCCATTAGCCACATCCCTTGCTATCTACTTTTTCCTAGTGTAGTGTAGGAAAAAGTATCCCTTTTTCACACTTAATTAGGAATTAGTATTAAAATAAACTTAATGATACCTTAATTCAGTGTTGTAATATGTATTTTACATATTCACATTAAGTTTAGGGTCCTATTAATTAAAATGGACTTAATTGTGCCTTAATTTTAGTGTTGTATAGTGTACCTCTTTACACTTTCACACTTATTTAGGGCTCCCTCAATTAATTGAGGTTAATTTTCCTTAATTGGCCCCTTTAATTCAAATCCAAGCCTAATTAATTGAATTTTTTGAAGAGGAAAACCTAACATTAATTAATTCCTAAACATAACACTTCTCATTGAGCAATGCATATCCTAGGTGAGTGACCTAGGACCCATTCTCCCACAGATGAATGGGTCCTCACTTAGATCTAGGACCTAAATTTAAATTTTTTTTTGGTATTATTTTAATGATTTCAAATCCATATTCACATGTCGGCTTGTGTTATTTTAATTTTGGGAAATTAATGTTACATATCTATAAATATAAGGTCATTTCACCATGTTTCATCTAAGTTTTCAAGTGTTCAATTGTAAGAGCTAAAGTGAGATTTCAAGAGCAGATTTATTGAAGAATTATTGCAGCAATCAAGATTAAATTGTGATCATGCATGTTATTGGAGCTAATATGTTTATGTATAGTTCATGATCCATTCAAGAATTCAAGGAATTGTTTCAAATAAAGTTTCAAGATCAAGATCCGCATCCATTGGAGCCATTTCATGCTAGTTACAAATCTATATTCCAAGGTTCATTCAAGAGTTTGGTGAGTTGTGACATAGAGTTGTTCATTCATCATTCCTTTCATTTTTCATTGTTTTATTTCAAGGTTTAATTACCAAAATGGGGTTTCACCAAGGCAAACCCCCATTCACCATAAACAAAATATTTTTCCCTCTTGATTTATGTTTGCATATTTAGGTAGAAGAAATCTTAAAAATCTCTTGAAGAAAAAAATTGAAGAAGTTGTCAAGAAAGTTTTCATCTCATAGAAACTCAATTACAGAATTTATTTTTGGCACTTTGAACCTGAAACCAAGGAAAATTGAGAGATTCAGTCTGTTGAAAAGGCTCCCAAAAGCTACAAATAAACCCTAAACTAGGACCCATTTTCCCCTGGGAAAATCATGCAGAGCATAGGAGGATTCAACAACACATCTCACAAAACCTCAACAATAATTCAAATAAATATTTGTATAGCACATGCTATTAGGCATTCTATATCACATTGGAAACATAACTATGGCAGCCCACAATTTAATGCAATCAACAGTCATTAATAACTTCAACAAAAAAAATAGTGAAGTCAATCACTCTTGTGAGATTGAAGAAAACATAGGTATAGAATTTTCCTCCAAATTTTATGAAGATCCAATGGTGGAAAAGAAAGTTATTACATTTTTCCCAAAACTGCAAACCCTAGGTAGGGTTCAGACCTACCCTCACAAAAATGGTCATAACTTATTCAAATATTAATGAAATTTGATGAGACTTGAATAAAATGAAATTAGATTCACATGGAAAAAAAATCCAATTGGTTTCAGCTCCAAAATATAGACTTTACAATCCGTACCATAACATTTTTTAGATTGTAAATTCTGCACAATATTGTTAGAATAGGGAAGTCTCACCAAAATAGTCATATCTTCCACAAAACTCAATAAAATTCAATGAGACAAAATTAATTGGAAACTAGAAACAGATATATTTCCATAAATATATGATAATCCATTATTTTTTTCCATACCATTCCATACAAAGCACAACTTCATCCTGGAAACAATGTTAAAAATCAGAAAATGCACACAAAATTTGAGGTTGCCATTCATCAAACTTCAAAAATAGTGTCTCCAACCCCCAATTCGAGTTTTTGAGGGTGTATTTATAAATTTCCAATCAAAAACAACTATTTTCAACCACCTTTTGATTAGTTTGTTGAAAAAACACCTTAATGACAATTCATCTACCTAATTTTGCACTTTTGACATTTTTTACAATATGGAACAACTTTAAACATTAGTTGAAAAATGACTTAAAACATGACTTCCTAAGACTTAAAAACCTCTAAAATAGTTTTATAAACCTTATTATAAGACCCAATACACAAAATAAAGAAACTATTTACAAATGGCCTCATAGAGGCAAGAAATCAAACAAGTGCTCCTGCACTAGCAAATGAGTCTTAGGTCACCTTTAGCAGAGAACTTTTGGTGACTGGTACACATATTTCCTCTCTCAGATCTGAAATTTGATTTATGGTTCCATCAATATTGATCTTAATCTATTAGATCCAAGGTCTCGATTACATTTTGGAGTTAATTTATTATTTTTTAGTTTTTCTCCCCAAAGTGTTGTTTAATCAAGATCTTCGTCCTTGCAAAAAAGGAAATCAATAGATTCACACTTTGACTTGACTCACCTCAAGGTTTATAGCCTTTCATTGTTTGAATCTCATTTCCTAATGAAATTAAGGAATTTCTAGGTCCATCATAACCCCATTTTTGCCTTTCATATTGATAAACCTTTTCTTCTTTGTTTCACCTAGTCTCCCCAATGGATCTTTTACCAAGCTTTGAGTCAATGCCCACATCCACTAATTTCCTTTTCTATTTGGATTTATCTTTTCCTTTATCTATTGTTGGGATCGATGGGGATACACTCATGTAGTACCTTTTTTAGCTTGAAATTTTAATAGTAGTCCTCAAACATATCCAAAGATAGTGCTTTAGAAGACCTCCTATCACCCATGTCAAATAGTTGCTACACATTCCCAAAAATAATAAAATCCATCTTAATAAAAAATTCATAGGAGTGGGAGGAAATCTTAGCCTAAGAGGAAAAAACTCAAAAGGGAATCAAGCTCCTTAAAACTAGACTGAACCACTGAAATTTTGGCAACAACACCATCTCTTGGAGAAACCATTTCCTTTTGAAGATCATTTCTCATTGCTAAAGGGGCATATTCACCCTCTAACATAGAAACTTTTGACTATTCAATAGGAAAAGTATTTTCAATGGAGGAATTGGGAAGATCCCATTTCACTTTCAAATATATCTTTGTCTATGTTGTACCATCATTATTTCTCTATTATGTACCATCATTGTTCTTCTTAGCAATCAACAAGTGCGAGAAAGAATTAACGAGGTTGCCAATTTTTGAGTTGTTCTCACAAAAGAGGGTAGAGTTCTCATAAAGGATCTCCTAAGTCCATTTTCCTAATTTGGATAGAAGGGTAATGAAAGAGGAAAATACCTTGTTTACCTCAATAGCCACAAAATCCTAGAAAAAATATATCTAATTCTATTTTTGGTGGAATTATCTAAAGATAAGAAATTACCAAAGGAGTTGGAAATTGTAGCAATGATTTCATCATCCTATAAGTCAAGAGGGATACTTGAAAGTATGATCCATGTAGGTTCCCTAGACATGAGGACATTAGAAGGGTTAAAACCTTAGCCTCCATTTGCATAGTGAGATGTTTGTCTTACTAAGAAACCATAGTCCCTTCATGAGGATTTCGATACAATCATCATGTAGGGAGAAAGAAAAAGTGGATTGTCCCTTTGGGAGAGCATTGGCATCAAAATTCCATTTGATCACTTATTTGAAGGAGGTCTATTTTTAACCAGTTCAATATATTTTTCTATTGAAGAATTTTTTGATGAAAACATTATCCATTGTGGCCAATGACCTATTAATATATTGATATTTAATATTCACCAAAATACCTTCAACAAACTCTTCCACTAACATTCCATCCTAGAACTTTGGTACCTAAGGGATAGAGAAAAGTTCCCACCAATTGACCATAGGCTTAATAATATTATTCTCCCCCTTTTTCTTTGGATAAATTATAACTCGAAGTAGGAGTCCCACTAGGGAGTCTAGGAATTATGTCATACACGACATTATTTTTAGCCCAATCCCCCCCCATCACTAGCAAAACTCATTAGTTGAAGTATTTATGATGTTATATTAGTAAGTTGTGCAGAGTTTAATAAATAAGTAATGAGAAGCTAAATGATTGCAAGTAGATATGAATGAGAAAAATGTTTTGAGATCTCAATAATTTGGGTGTCTCTTCATTAGTGTATGGGAACAAATTTAAAATAATTATAATGTCTAATGTTGTTGATTGGATATTTTATTAATGTTGTGTAGTATGAATAATTAAATAATGGTTAATGTTTCTAACAATGTAACTTTGCCATCAATTGATGTACATATGTATGAATTTATCCTCCACATGTCTTCTAACTTTGTACTCATGACTTATGATTTTATTTTTATAATGTTTTTATACTATACAAATGTTACCACTCACTCTAGTGTTGTATTCATTAAAAAAATACCATATAAGATGCTTGTTAGTTTATGAATTTTTTCCTTCAACAACCAAGTTAAGAAAACTTACTGGCCCCATCATATATTAATCATTATTCTTCCCAAACCTTAGAAACTTCAAAGATAAATTCTACTCTAAGTGGAGGGGGATGTAAGGCCAATCCTTGTTTATGTTGCTTAAAGCATCTCTTCCTTTTCATGGGACCTAGATATTCTAGCTAATTCAATCATTCATTAAACCTTGTAAACATGATTTCATTAATTTTTTGGTATTATTGAACTCCTAAGTGAACTTTGTGGATTACTATCTATCTCTATGTAAAAAAATCATATTTTAATTGTGTGTCATTATTAAGAACTAAATGATATATCCCAATTGTTTTATGGGGGAGATAACTTTCTATTATAAATATAATCACACTCTTTATACTTAATGGTGTTATTCTAATGATTATGAATCATGTATCAAACATTTCAAATTCCTAATTTAACTCATATAGTTCATTTTGATTGTCTTTCCTTGCTCAATCTTAAATTTTCATCATTCAATTTAGTTGGGATTAGATTTATAGATTATACGTGATTGAAATAAATTGTAAAGTGGCATAACACTGATAGTACAAGTCAATTTAATACTTGGCATAAAGAAATGAAGTTATACTAACATTATTTTCAAATGAATTATTTATAAATGAAGGAATTACCTATGAATATGACTACACCAAATAGAATATTTGAGATGTCCCATGAAGTTTGGCAATCAAATAAATTTGAACAACTCAAAGTGGTGGCAATGAAACCCTTATTAGAGGTAGCATTTCAGTAAGTGGATATTGTAAGGTTATGTATGCATGCTATATTGTTAGTTGTAACCAATTTTATTTGTAGTTGAAATGAAGGAAAAGGAGGGTAAGTGGTAGAATTATATAAGGGTTTAAACACACTTACACTTTCCCTAATTACATTAGAAAAAGAGATCTCCCAAGGATAGTATTGACTTTCAACCTTGAGGTGATTCAACCCTATTAGGAAGGTCTATTGGATTTTCACTTTTGGGAGATGAATTAAAATGCATTAACAAACTAAATTGCATGACCTAACACTTGAAATGTAGAATATTATGATAGTATAAATGGAAACAACAATCTACAGGTAGATCTCAAAAGGAAGAAATGGTGTGCACCTGGCCTAAAAACTAGATTTTGAGCTCTGTAGTAGGACTCGTTCACCCAAGGGTGAATGGGTCCTTGTGTCTTTTTCTGAAACTTCAAAATATGAATTTGTAGCCCTCATTTTTCACTCTACTCTTGTACCTACAAATATTGACTTCTGAATCCAGAATTATAACAAATCTACAAAAGAAAATGTTGTTTTGTGTGTATGGGGGTTTTCCTCGATCAAACCCCAATTTTGGTAATTAGACCTTGATGAATGATATAGATTTGATAAATGACAGAGTGCAAGCCCTAACCTTAAATGTATCTAAGGTTGTTATGAGCTAATATGCAAAGAAACCCTACTCAATTACATTAGAGCATGATTCCTATATGACAATGAAAAATAATAAAGATCCAATTAGGGAGAAGTCAAATCACCATAATAGATCTGAAATATGATAATACCTTTTTGTAGGTTGCTAGTATAATGAAGATAAAAGATGGGATCACTAAGAAAAAATTCATTAGGATAGGGAAAATGGCCAAATGTATCTCCCAAACCTAGAATCCATCATGATCCACCATAGGCATCAACCTTCAATCATGAAAAATGCTTGATCAAATCTTTGAAAAAATGAGCTTGAAGACCTACAAATACAAAATATTTTTTTCTCCAAGACTTCAAATTTTCTTTTTTGAATGTTCTCTCCTTTCTCTTCAAAAGTTCTCTTTTCTTGCTTGTCCAAATCTAGTTTGAAATAATGAAAAGACTAGGCTTTGTAGGCTTCATCTCTAATATCTCAAATATTAGATCTCAATAACTGACATTTGAAACTTGAATATGAGACTTTAAAATACTACCAAAAACATATTAAAAAATTGGTCCTAGCACTTAAAGGAGACCCATTCACCCTTGGGCGAATGGGTCCTAGGACTTAATTCCAAGACACACAATTTCCAAGGTGTTTAAATTAATGTAGGCAATTGTTCAATATAGGTTTCCCCTTTGGAAAACAAGAAAAATAAGGCTTTGGAATGCATGATTTAGGTAATTAGAAGCTTAATTAAGTCCAATTAATTAAGGGGGTGCAAACATAGTGTGAAATTGTAAAGGTGTATAATTTTCTACACTATAGTAGTTATTTTAAGATGAATAAAATAATATGATGAGATATAAATTCTAACCCTAATATTATATTGTTGATGAGTTGATAATTTAATGGTTATTGTAAAATTAATAGAACATAATCAAGGTGAAGTAACCTTAATTGAGATATGAATTTTATGCTAACTATATGTATAAGATATATTTCAATTATCATAATTAAGCAATATAATTATAATTAATTCATTTCAACTCTACACACAATGGATATACTAATGTTTCAATGAGTGTGCAAGTGTAATTACTACTATAAGATTAAGAGAATAATCCATACCCTAAATCTAACCTTAACCCACTTTACCTTGTGAATTTGTGTGTTCTAATTGTGTATCTCAATAAAATAATTGTTATAAGCCTAATATACACTAAGACCTTAAGTGTGAAATTATTTAGTTTCATTATTTGAATGGTAATTTTTGGGAAAAAGATCATTGTGTTGGTGGATAATGAAACTTAGGAAAATGTGGGAGATGAATAGGAGACCTAAAAATGGGGTGTGAAATGAGGGACCTATGCAAAAGAAAAATGGGGTGTCCACCTAATCACAAATCCACCTTTCCATGTTCATTAGGAAGAGGGATAGTGCCAAAAATTATTAGAATTGACTTACAACCCTTAAGGTGAGTCAACCCTAGGTTTGGACACTATGTTACCTTGACTTCCTTATGACAGAAATGACTGAACAATAGTTTTGGGAGAAGAATAAAAATTCTTAAACAATCAAACCTATGAGATCTAACACTTGAAACATGAATTATTATGATAACACTAACAAAAATAACCATTAACTAGCATATTTTAGAAGATTAGGATGGTGTTTAAGTAGCTCCAAAATTAGGTTTCAAGCTTTGTTGAAGGACATATTCACCCAAGGACAAAGGGGTCTCTATATAGGGGTCTGAACATTCTTTTTGCATTCCTTGGATCCCGGATCTAAGCTTCTAATTCCCCCAAGTTTGACTATTGAAAAGCCAAAAATAAAACCTATAGGTGAGTTTCTATGTATTGACAACTTTGATAACTTTGCAAAATTGCACTTTTGATCCAATTTCAATCTTTCTTCACCTGCAAACTTGCAAACACAAAAAGAGGAGAATTTTTTTTGTTTTTGGTGGATAAGGTTTTTTTGGATGTTGTGGTTGTGTTTTTTATATGTGGTTGTCATTGATGTAAACACTATTAGCTTGAAGATATTATAAGTTGTATATGTCGAGGATATTGAGAAAATTGTAATGAAGTGAGTTGCAGGTTGTCATTGGTGAAGTGAAGTTCAGTCTGTTGGTGAGCCCAGTACTATGGATGAAGCATATGTTGAAGGATATTAGAGTTATGTATGATGATCCTATTGCTATATTCTATGATAATTCAAGTGCCATTAACATTTCTAAAAATCCAATGTTGCATTCAAAAACCAAGCATATATCTATGAAGTTTCACTTTTTGAGAGAGGTGAGTGAAAAGGAAGTCAAATTGGAGTATGTGCCTACTAAGGAGCAGATTACAGACATCTTTACGAAGTTGTTTCCTAAGGATACTTTTGAGTATCTCAGAGGGAAGTTAGGGGTGATTACCCCTCCTAATCAGAACTAAGATGCATTGATTTGCATTAGTCTATGCTTTTCATAGTCATATCTTAATTTGGATTGATGTTGTGGTGGCTGCTACTCAGGGGGAGTAGTCAGATGTTTAGATAGGTGGTTCAAAGTTTGTGTGGAGTAAGGATATCCTTGAAATTGATGTCAAAGGGGGAGAAGAGCCATGTGAAAAATTTTGAGTTATCTGGGGAGAAATCGTGAGAAAGAGTCAAATCCTAAGGGGGAGTGAGTGCCAAGAGATAGTTGTGTTGATGGTGTTTTCCACATCATGTGTTGCCATCAATGCCAAAGGGGGAGATTGTTGGATGTTTTGGTTGTGTTGTTGATATGTGGTTTTCATTGATGTCAACACTATTAGCTTGAAGATATTAGAATTTGTATATGTCGAGGATATTGAGAAAATTTTAATGAAATGAGTTGCAGGTTGTCAGTGGTGAAGTGAAGTGAAGTCTGTCAGTGAGCCCAATACGTTGATGATCAAAGGTTGTGGACTAAAGGGTTTCTTTTTTAGTATATCTAGTTTATCCACATTGAGTTTCAGAGATCCACATAAATATTTGATCGAGTTATAAAGATTTGCATTCTGATAGTTTTTTTGTTGCTTTAGTTTGTGTTCCTGAATGAATATTATGTGATTCCAGTCAGTTCAGTTGTTGCATATGCTTCTCTAGTGATTCCTGATGTTTGTGGATGTTTCCATATTGTGCTCTATTTGTGTTGCACATCTTCATTGATCGTTGTGCTCATGATCCAATATTTTCTCTTGCGTGTTCATGTTTTTCATGATCTTGGCCGACAAGGTGTTGAAGTGTGTTGTGGATCTTCAAGGAATAATTTTTTGAATTTTTTTCATGTTCGAAGATGTTATTTTGGGTCTTCACTATGTTGTGGCTGACTTTGGTGGATTCACATTAATAATCTTCATTGTTTTGGTCCAATAGTTTGTACTCATTTTATTATTTTGTTGAAGCCAACATGTAGCGATGTAATTCATTGTTGTGGATATATATAAGTGATTGTTTCTTCATTTGGATATATGAATGTGTGGTGTGCGAGATGTGTGAATAATGTTCAAATCATTCGAAGGTAGAGAAAAGTGTGAAGAAGAGTGAAGAAGAGTAGAGAAGAGTAAAGAAGAGTGAAGAAGTTTTCATATGATTAACCAGAACTGTAATCAGGCATTAACAGATGCTACTTTTTCAGTTCACAATCCAAATGGTTGTAATCTAAATGTTTCTATAAGACAATGTGTCTTCCTTTGTATTTGAGCAATGAGCTCTAGGAAGTGTTCCTAAATGCATGTGCATTCCCCATTTATTCTTCTTATTTTTTAATAGGGTATAATCTTGTGGACTGACCTCCACCATGGTTTTCCCTTAACAGGGTTTCCACATAAAAAATATTGGTATTATGTGTATTTTTGATGTGTTGATGATTCATGCTTTCATTGTTATTAATCATATCATAGAATAAGGTTAATAAGGTTATTAAGGTTGAAATTATGTGACAACTAATTCACCCACCCTCTCAATTCTCTTCCCATGTGTTGCCAATAGGGTTTGCCTTGGTCAAACCCTAGTTTGGTAATTAAACCTTGATAATGAAATAATGATAAAAGGAAGGAATTGATGAATGTAAAAATCTTGTTACACCTCACCAAATCATTTAATGGTTGTTGTTAGAGGACTGAAATCTAACACATCTCTCTAAGGATTGGATCTTGCATGAAATGGCTTGCTTTCTTGATAGATCTTGATGCTTGAATGCTTGCTTAAAACTTGAAACCAGCATCTCAATGTAAGCTCCAAAAACATGCATGAACACACATAATTCTTGACATCATGATAGGATCTTAAATGGTGCAATAAATGACTAATAAATCTGCTCTCTAATGCTCTTGACAATAATCTTTACTCTTGTAATTCTTGCATAAAGTGTATTGGACTTGAATTGATAAAAAGACCTTGTATTTATAGGTGTTTCCTTAATTACTCAAGATCAAGATCCCATGGAAGACCAACATAAGCACAAAGGGACACACATATATGCATGATATGAAGCAAAAAGACAAAATACACAATCATGCAATGCCAAAAATAATGTGAAAAGAAATAAAAGGAAGTATGGACTAGTTGTGGTTGTGTTGTTTTCCATAAAATGTGTTCACAATTGAAAACTCATTGTCCATTATGTAAACAAAATATACTCATGAGGGCTAGTGAAATCTGGTGTCCACTAGGTGAGCCCCAAGAAAGTGAGAAATGCACACTAGGTCAGTATGTACCCACAAAAAGGTGGTTGATTGGAAAGTCATGCCAAGTCTATAGGATCCCATACATCAACCTGTTGTCAATCAGATATGCACCCTTTATCAGATTTGCAAAAAATAGACTATCTGTTGAAACATGGAAACTCTTTTTAGATGTGGGTGATCTATGCGAAAAGAGAATCTCCAGAGTGAGTTGGTTCTCTGAAAGATGAATCCTACTCTAAGAATTTTTTGGGAAAAGGGAGAAGGATAACTAAAATTAAAACTTAAATCTAACTGATATTTCACTAGAAGTTATGAGATTCAAACACTGACACCCACAACATCTTTCCTATCACAATAACTCTCACAATCTCACTGGCACATACTTCCATCAGTAATTTGTATGAAGATTCCTAGACGAAATACAACATACAACCTTAAACTATGCAATTCTGAAAACACAACTTACAACAACAAGACATAAAAGGATTCTAATTTGAATCACAAGAACATCAAATTGCTATTATAAAATGAGACAAAAAATGAGAAGGAAATTTTTTTTGCTTTATTAAAACTGAAAGAGTGTCTTTGCCAAAATCTAAGTACAAAATGCTTACAAAACTCTCAGCATGCCTAGAGAGAAAGAAGCAATTATCTGAACTGAGAAGAAGAAGAAAACTAAGTCTTCTTCAAGATAAATCCCTCCAAAAACCCTAATCTGAGCTCAAAAAGAAAGCTCAAGGAAAAGGTATCAAAACTGTCTCAAAAGTCTACACAAAAACAAAAAAACTCACTTTTTCCATGTTCACACTGTCCAACCTCTAAGAATAGACTAAATCGTATTTTAAAGCAAATAAAAAAACTTATCCATCCAGCAGGCATCTCAAATCCGACCAAGGCAATATCTCAAGAAATCTGCTAAAAATAGCAAAGAATAAAGTGGTTTATAAAAACACCGCTTTAATCTTGCTTTACATGATATGTAGATTTTCATAATTTGACTAATTTTTGCAACTAAAGATTTTGAAATATTTTGCAAAAACAATCACTTATCTCTCCAATCTATAATTTATTTCTAAAAATCAATCAAAACAAAAAAAACATGAATATTGGATTGATCAATAAAAATAGTCTAAGGCTTATCCTTGTTTTCAAAGCAACTCCCTCCAAAATCTAATTGATTTCTCACAAACCTTTGAAAATAACTAAAGGATTCACCTAAAGGACTAAAGTCTTCAAATAAATCATTAATCAAAACAAGACTTGGGAAAAATTTTAATCACTTAGCCTCTTCATTGTTCAACCTATCATTGGGGTAATTGGCCATTTAAAATTTTGCATAAAGTTTGATATTAAATGAAAAAATGAATGATAAGCCCATAAGTTTGAATTAGGGAAACACAACAAAACAAGGGTAAACCCTAATCTTGACTTCATTTTGCATTTGACACTTTGGAAAACTTGCTCTATTTGAGAGAAATGTGTTGCCATGAGAGAGGATAGGGTTTCAGCTTTGGGACTCCATTCGAGCTTTTCCTGTGGTTGGACCTTAGCCAAATTTGGTTTCTACTACTCATGGTGAGCATTTAACTGTCATTCATTTTTTTTCATGACTCCTTTTGATGATTAAGAAACCACACTAGCCACGACTGTAACATACTCTAATGTGTTTTTTATATTTTTGTATTTCTCTCTCATTGGCCGCCATGAGGGGTGGGCTCAAACTTGGTGAGGAGGATTCAAGCACCATTGTTGCGATTCTTGTTGAATCTACAGGTGATAAGTTGACTCCAAACCTCCTATGGGCTTTTGTGAACTCATTTTCTCTATTTTCAACAAGATTTGGCCTTAAAGTCGTGGCCATGATTGTTGTTTCTGATGCATTTTTTGTTGTATTCTAGCTCATCCACGAGAATACTGTGTAAATATTATTTTTTGACAAACCCACCTGGGTGTATAATATTCTGAAAACACATATTTCCTTTATATTTTTGTTGAAAACCCTCACACGTGTATATGAGATTCTGGAAAAAATGTATCTTGCTGCTCCATAAAAATACGTATGTGGGTAAACTATATCTGGTGAAAATTTGTATATTTGTTTGAAAAGCCAAATCGGGAATGCTAAAAGTAATGAGGAAAAATTTATTTTATGAAAACCCATGTATTTAAATCTACAACAAACCTCTTTTTTGTACAATGCATTTGTTCTCCTGATATTATTTAAAGTTAATGCAGCCTGCTAACACTTTTCAGAAGCACCTCCCTCATGCTTTGTCATTCTCCGCTCATTCTGGAAACAATCTCTTTTCTTGTGTAATCTATCAATTATTCTTTGAAAGGTATACTTTGAATGACTAAACAATTGAAAGATAGAATAGAACAAATATCCAAAATAGTGTATTTGATTGTCTCCTTTTCAAAACAGTGATGCACTAAACTTACCTAATGTTACCCTTGCATTCTCAGCCAAACTGAAACTGACTGTTTTGTTGGTCATTTGCCTCACTTTATTAAACAACTGGCTACTGGTCACTGTATTGATCTTTATAATCCTTCATTCTAATGGTAAATTGAGACTCTTCACATGTCTCCATGCTTGACTTCCCTTTAAAAGTATGCTCTTCTATTTGGAACTCTTCATGCATTTTTATGCTCCATTATTTAAAACTATTTTATGCCTTGCTCTCTTCTGAAATGAAAATCTATAACATTTCTCTTCATTGAGGCATTATGTATGCCTATTCACTATCACTATCATGAGCATAAACACTGTTAAACTTTGCATAATATTATGAACATGATGAACAAATAATACTATGGCAGAAGAATATAACCATACAGCAATGTTTGAGATGAATGTACTCAGTTGAATTGATTGAATTGATTAAACCCACTATTCACCTGTAGCTTTCAGAAACATATTTGACTATTATGAGTGAACAGTCAGCTTAATAACTTGATGGATGAACTCTGTTTTACTCTTTCAGTTGTATATTTCCTTTCTTGATGAATATGATGATTGCAATCTCTATCTCAACCCACTTATAATGTATAAGGGGTAGCATGCCAAGCTCTACCCTTGTGGGAGCTTGTTTTTCTCCACATGCTTGATCTTCAAATGATAATCAGCTTCATGATTTTCCCTATACCTGCACAAAGAAACAAATGATGTTAGAATAAAACAATATATGATGAGGATATTTCCTTTTCAGTTCATGTTCCTGCTCTTTTATTTAGTTGGTTCCATGCATTATTAGGATTGAAACATATCTCTGTTAGTATGGCATGTAATATAGTTCATATCCCGAGCTCTGAATTGACGCCCTTCTTAATATTTTGCAGGTACATTCAAAAGTAGAAGTAGGATGGAGTAAGCTACGAAGTATCAACCGAAGATCAACTCAGGCAATGATGGATATGTCCCATGTTACTTGTCACTTTCTCTTTCAATTGTATATTTCCTTTCTTGTCATGAATGGAACGACTAAAACCACAGCTCGTGTGGATATTTAATTTCATTCTTTCATTTCCATTCTAAAAGAAAAAAGCATTAAAATGCAAAGTTGTACTTGTCATTTGTATTCTTGCAATCAAATGAAAACATGTAAATATGAATCACTTAATGGAATAAATGAAAGCATTTAGTCATTCTTTGTTGTTTGTATGCTCAATCATGTACTCCATTTGATTGTGAAACACTGAATAGCAATTCCTGAAACTATGTTTCCTCATTTCAATGCATAATTGTCACTTATAAAATGATGAATAAGATGCAAACAACACTTAGCATATGCAGAATTAATTGTATTTCCACTTTAAGATATAACAGTATTTAATCAGCTCTACCAATTGAGCTATAGCGAAAACTTGGTAACACAACCATACCAAAAGTTATACCTCCTGATAACTTTTATAAGGTGCAACAACAAAAAAGGTTCCACAAGGCTTACAAGTTGCATTATGCTAGACACTCATGAAAAAAAAGGCACCACTAGCAAGTAAGTTGTGTTATGCTTGGTGGCCATGAAAAAGTTATAAATGCAATAGGATAGGATAGTCAAAGGGGTTTTTCATAGTTCATGAAAGGTCACACCTTAGGGAACATAGTGCTCAATGTCACCAAGAGAGGAATAATCGAGGAATAAAGGATTCACACCTTAGGGAATGCAAGCCATAGCATTACCACTAAGAGGAATGTCATATGCCAAGAAAGGTCACTCTCTTGAAGGACATCAATCCCAATGTCACCACCAAGAAGACACATCACATGAATTAATAAGACCACACTTTGAAGGTAATATGCAAACAATGAGTGGGGACACATATGTCCCCATTTTAAAGAAATTGTTAAAAACCATGTGAGAAATTACTTTAAATTAGCAAAATGATAAATGGAAATACACGAGAGCTTTATTTGGAAATCCCTATGCCAAACATATGTTTCCAAGTAGAGCTATGTCACATGGAAAGGAGGTTTCCCCCAATATGAAATCCTAAGATAACATATAAGGGATCCATGGATCTAGGGTCAACATATATCTTTTCTACAGTGATATAATAGAGCTCAGAACCATCATCATTCCCCAAATAACTCATGGAACAATGAGCACAAAGGAATAATGACACATAGAAAGAAAAAACAAAGAAAATATTTTGGGTCAACATGGAAGAGACCTAAATGTCTCAATGCCTTGCATCATCCTCAAAAGGAAAACAAAAGACAAGTGAAAAGGTAAATGGCTACAACAAATAGAATAATTTAGCTATGAATAGAAGAATTTCATGACAGGTTTGCTTCCTTTGTATCCTTGCACCAACAGAGTGACAAGGGTCATCCAAAGTAGGCTCACAAACATATAAAGACATGTCAAGCAGCATGATACGAGGGATCACATTACACACATGCAATCACATATACGATGAAAGGAAGACAAAGAAAAGACTACTATGGCACATGTGAGTCAACCTATAGTAGGTCATCCACATCCCAATCGTGTTCATCATAGGTGGAAGGTGGACAACTAGCCAGAGGGACAACTACAAGAGTCATACTAGGAAAATTTTATTTAACCCCTTTCCCCCCAAATGTAGGACAAGGATGAGCTAAGATAGATGATGAGAATATGCTCCTTGCAATATAGAAAATGATTTGCACTTAAATTTAAAACATGTAATAGTGAGCATGCGATGATTCTACAACTATCACATGACAAGGAGAAAAGTGCATGCAATCTAGCTATATGGATCAATAATTTCATATACATCTAAAATCCTCTATAAAGCACAACATTCATCAGTAAGATGTCCAAGAGTTTGATGATATGCATAGTAAGACATGTTTGTACTCTTTCCTTGCATCTTTTCTTTGATATGTGGTAATCTAACAAGTCCTTAGTCAAGAAGGGCATGTAAAGCTCATTTGGTCTTGGTTATAGCATCGAGAAATGGTAAGTTCTTAAGTTTATAAGGATTGGATTTCCTACTTGATTGAGAAACTTTTTGAGGAGGAGGTGGAGGATCTAAGGTGACCTTATCATCTGTGTGAGGCATTAATTCATCTTTTGAAATGATCTTATGAAAGAGAACACCTTTCCCCTTAGGAGATGTAGCAGGTTTAAGAAATCCTTGATATTCTAATCCCTTGGTATCTTTAGATGGTATTTATTCTAATAGTTTGTGGATTTCATGCTCATGTGTTATGTCACATCCTTGTTTTTCTAAGATCTTAAATCCTTGACTACAACTCTCTTCTAAGTTAGTGGGTGTATTGGTAACTCAATGAACATAAGATAGAAGAGTATCACTATTGTCCTTGTTAACAATTTCTTTCATGATTGATGGTTAAGACCTGCTTTGTGTTTCAATTTTTGGATGCAAAAGGTTAAACATATCAAGTGATGGGATTATAGGAGGTGTTTGCATGGATGGATAGAAGGATGCATTATTCTCAAGGTTGTGTAAGGATTCTTGTATGAATTTTGGCATGCTATCTTCATTTTGGCCTAAGATCTCCACCTCATGAGGACATTAATTAAAATGTGCAGGTTCATGAATAGGCTCAATTGCATTAGGGTCATCAAAAAAACACACAACTTGAAATGTCTACCAAAGATCTCAATGACACCCATATTTTACCAAAACACATATCCATGATGAAATTGTTAAAATGCAAATGTGAATGCAATATTTCAGATTTGATAAATGATTGGTTAAGGTACAAAGAACCTGAAAATGATGTATTTTTAATGCCAATTATGATTTCAAATAATACACTTAATTTGACCAATTGAACTTAATGCAAGAAAGTATAAAATTTTCTATTTTCTAAAACTAAAACATAGATCTAACAGCTGAATGAAATGAAGCAAACAGAGCTAAAATGATTCCCAAAAATTTGAAAAAGAACCTATACAAGGATAGGTTCACCCAAGGGTGAATAGGTCTTTGTACAGGGATTAAAAAAATTAAAGTTTGTGTTTCTGGTTTGATATTTGAGTTCTCTATTTTAGGTTGCTGACTCTGAATTTTGTGATAGAATTTTCCAGTTTTAGGTGTCTTAATGCAAGTGTAATTAGTGAAAAATAGTGAACAAAGTGAAAACTTTTGGAGTGAAATTTTGAATTGAATTTGAATCTAAAATACTAAAAGACACTCTTGATGCAACTACAATGCAAGATGTATGCAAAATGAATGCATTTTTTTTATTTTTTATGAATTGAAGTGATGCAAACATGCAAAACTAAACCCTAAATGCAATGCAAAGAACACTAATGCAAAACACACTAACAAAAATCTAGATCTAGGGTTTTGAATGTCTCTAAATCAGAATTTAAGATTCACAATGTTGGGTTCACAAAAATGAAACATAGGAAAATGTGGGAGATGGATAGGAAACCTAAAAAATGGGGTGTGAAATGAGGGACCCATGCAGCAAAAGGGGGTGTCCACGTAATCACAAATCCACATTTTACATGTTCATTAGGAAGAGGGATAGTGCCACAAATGATTAGAATTGACTTATAGCCCTTAAGGTGAGTCTACCCTAGGTTTGGACACTATGTTGCCTTGACTTCCTTATGATAGAAATGATTGAACAACAATTTTGGGAGAAGAATAAAAGTTCTTTAACAATCAAACCTATTAGATCTAACACTTGGAACATGAAGTATTATGATAACACTAATAGAAACAACCGTTAACCAACAAATTTAAGAAGGTTAGGATGGTGTTTACCTAGCTCCAAAAGTAGGTTTTAGGCTTTGTTGAAGGACATATTCACCCAGGGGTGAAGAGGTCTCTATACAAGGGTCTAAAAATTATTTTTGTAGTCCTCGTATCTGAGATCTAAGATTTTGATTCCCTAGGTTTGACTGTCAGAAAGCCAGAAATAAAACCTATAGGTGAGTTTCTATGTCTTGAAAACTTTGATGATAACTTTGTAAAATTGCATTTTTTATCCAATTTCAATCCTTCTTCACTTGTAAACCCACAAACACAAAGAGAGGAGAAAAAATGTTTATTTTTTGTGGATAAGGGTTTGCCTTGGTCAAACCCTAGTTTGGTAATTAAACCTTGATAATGAAATAATGATAAAAGGAAGGAATTGATGAATGAAAAGAGCTTGTTACACCTCACCAAATCCTTAAATGGCTTCCCCTAGAGGAATGAATTCTAACACATCTCTCCAAGGATTAGATCTTGCATGAAATGGCTTGATTGATTGATAGATCTTGATGCTTGAATGCTTGCTTGAAACTTGAAACCTACATCACAATGTTAACTCCAAAAACATGCATGAACACACATAAATCTTGACATCATGATAGAATCTTGAATGCTACAATAAATGACAAATAAATCTGCTCTCCAATGCTCTTGACAATAATTTTTGCTCCTGTAATGCTTGTATAAAGTTTGTTATATTTGAATTGATAAAAAGACCTTGTATTTATAGGTTTTTCCTTAATTACTAAATAATTAAACATCACAAGCTGACCTTTACAATTTGAATTAATATGATTAAAATTTCACCAAAAAAATATTAAAAAATGGGATCCAAGACTTAAGGAGGACCCATTTTCCCTTGGGAAAATGGGTCCTAGGCCCTAAACCTAGAACACACATTTTCCAAGATGTGTAATTAAGTGTATGCATTGATTAAATGTGGGTTCCCCATTCAAAATTTATAAAATTAATTAGGTTTTTGAATGCATAATTGGGCCAATTAAAGGCTTGATTAAGTCTAATTAATTAAAGGGATGCAAACATGGTGTGAAAATGTAAAGGTGTACATTTTTCTACACTACAAATGGTTGTAAACCCTTGTGTTTATATGTGCAAACCCTTGAGTGAAAAATCCATAAATAAATTAATTAGGTCTATTTATTTTTCATAAATAATGATTTCGAAAGACATTATGAAATTTTTAGAACCTCAATGAAAGTACCTATGGGTAGGGTACTTGGGGAAGGGTATGAATTTTTTTTTAGGGTTTGAGGAGATAATTTTTGAGACTCTTTAAAAGAGTTTCCATATCAAAATTCATAGGTGCTTAGATAAAAACACCAAGTCAAACTATATCTTTCAAATGGGAAAATTTGAGAATTGATCCCCATGCTTTAGAGGGATACCCATATGAGTAGTCACATCCATGTGAGGTGAGGCATGTGTGAATTTAAGAGTGTAGTAATGTCACCTTGGGAGTGTTATGAAGAAGGTAGGGTGACGATGTAGAGGTTCCATATGTCCTAATCCTATTATAAGAAGATGAGTGACATGGGACTCTCATATAATCTCCCATTTGGAGCAAATGGACTCTATTTTTCCTTGCATCATAAAGGAATTTTAGAGATTTATTTTGGAAGCTTAAGGGAAAGGAAGGATCATGCATGGATATTTCATATTTGAGGCAAGGAGCTTAGAGAGGGAAGTGAAATATTCTTGTCAACAAACTCTATGAGAAGAGACAAGTCATTATCCTCTTTAGTGTTATTTTTTTACAAATATTCTACTATGATTAGTTTTAGCTTTAATGATGTGTTATGCATGACAATGTTGTGAGAAATATATATTGAGAAACTTCGTGGTGTATGCGCTCTCTCTTATTTTTGTGTGTGTGTGAGGACTTGAGTACCCACACCTTGAAGGTGATATGAGATGGGAATTCTTTTTTTTTCATATTGTGCTTATATGAGTTTAGAACCTTATTATCTTGTTGTTGTGTTTGTTGTTCCCTTTTTACTTTTAATCATTTTTATTTCTCCTCACTGGGGGGGATGAATAGAACCTCTAATAGATTTATGATGTCATATTGGATTGTTGAAGAGCTTTCATCTCCCTATTGGCTTGCTCAACTGAATTAAAATTTTGGAGCATAGCAATTGGGGGAAACCTATGGGTGTGGAAGGATGGAATGTTGCAATGTATGCAAAAGTTGTGGTAGTTTAGTCCCATATAAAAAAGAATTATATCTAGTAATAGACAAAATATTATCTTTGAAATCTCTCATGCGTTTGCATCTATTTAGTTTACTATTTTTATAACAATGGAATTTTTGTATGCTTATTTTTTTTTTCAAATTTTGTTACAGGGTACATTGTCTATGTAGACCATTCTTGGAAGAGTGTATCTATGATTTTAGGATAGGTATTCATTTTTAAAATTCATCCTTGTTTAAATATATATATATATATGTAGGAATGAAAGAGTATAATGATATATAATTATTGATTCTACTAATGGGTACAAGTATAAACCCGTGTCACACTTTTGGCCAACTAAATAGTTCTGAGCAAAACCCAAACGATTTTGGTCAAAAAAAATTTGTATAAAACTATGTGGCCTATAAGTGGCACATATGGTTTTGGGCGAAACCCTTTCGCTCGAAACTACAAAATTTGAATTTTTCCCTTTGTCACTTTAAAACATGACTCAATATATGTGTAATGTTTCTATACAAAGGGTTTTGGGTGAAACCCTTTTTACCAAAACTATCTATTTGGCATCCTTATTGGCAACCACCTCATCCTTTTTTCAAAAATTTCTAAAAATTTTGACTTGAACATGATATTTCTTCAATCAAAATATTTTTTTTCAAAAATATAAAATACCCTTTTATAGAGCTGAGAGTCAAGAATCCAAATATATAATTGTTTTTATATTTTTATTATTTTATTACATTTTTCTTTAAATAATGCAAGTAGGTTGTTAAAGTTAAAAAAGAGGTTGATTAGAAATAAAAAATAGTAAAACCTTATTAAAAAAAATTGAAAAATATATGGTGAACGAGATGAGAAAATCCTTTTCAAAAGGGTATAATTTTTTTGAAAATGATAAAAAAAAGTAGACAATATTTGACATCAAATGAAAACTATCAAATTTTGGTAAGTTTGACTTTAAAATGTTACTAGTACAAGAAAAATATACATCAAATTTAAAAAAAAAAAAAATCCATGCACTAGATATTGAAGTTACCTATTTGGAAAAAAAATTCAGGGGAAAAAGGTGTTTTTTCTATTTGTTTCTTGATGTCAACTAAACATCAATTTTTCCTAAAAATTTCAACATTTCAAAATATGCTCTTAAATTGATTAAAAAAAATCTAAACAAATTTTAAAAATTATAAAAAATCACAGGAATAAACTCCATCACTTGAAATCTACATTTCATTAGTTTACATCATTTTGAAGTTCAAAATATAAATACCACTTTTATGTGGTCGAAGTTGAGAATTTTTTTTGGCATTGGTTGTTTCCTTTATAAAGTGTGACACACGTTTGTACTTTTACTCTAATGTAACATATTCATGAATCAACTTATCCAAGGTAAATAATAATCATAATATTTTTTATTTATGATATTGTTTTTGAAAGGTAAACATGCACAAAAATGTAATTGGAGTGTGTATTTGTGTAAAATAATTATTTTTATAACATTGTCAGGTATGTGCAAGATCATCATGGAAAAATAGGCCCTTAAGTGGCAAAAAATGTAGAAAAATCAGAGTTAGGTAACTTGATGTAAAAATTTGAATAAGTTATCTATATTATTTAAAAAATATGTAAGAATAGAATCTGTAGAAATTTGAATGTAGTTTCTAAACTACTAGGTTTTTTTTTTAAATCTATTTGGTGAAAATTTGAAATTTCAATGCAATAGTACTTAAATTTTAGGGAAAAAATAAGAAGTAGGTGTTTGTCTAACCACCCTAACCACAATAAAATGACAATATTTTTTTATAAGATTTTAGATATAAGTAGAGGACTCATGTCCCGATGTGATGCATATTTTTTTGTAATTTTTTTCGAAGTAAATAATTAATTATGATTTTCTTATTACAACTTTTAAAAAATATAAAAACTCATATGTTTGACCATCTTAACTTGGTCAAAACTTCATGAAATTCATTTTTTTTTAATCCTATAGTATATGTGAAGCATAGAATGTGATGCATGTTTCGAATTCAAAAAATGTGATACCGTTTGAAAGCTATAGATGTTTTTCAATCAGCCTATCAATTAGGATTTTAGTCTTAATTCAAATAGAAAATGAATAATAACTATTTATTAAAGTCAAAATAAAGCATAATTTATATTGGTGGAAAGTTGAGAATATCCTTTAAAAACCATTTTCATTTCATCAATTTTGGGTAAAAAAAAGGTTGTCAGCCACATACCCATCATATCGCTACTTTTTGGCCCATCATGATCCTGCAAATACCCTGTCAAAATAAATTCAACGTTAAAAGGAGCTAAAACATAATGATTGCATTATTAAATTTGTATTGTATTCCTTTCAAAATAGATATTACAAAATATTCTATATATTGTTACATATAAAAAGAAGGGAATAAATTCCAAGATTCAAATATATTTTTCTTTTTCATTATACTAATAATATATGTTTTTCTCCCTAAGTCATGAGATGGAGCATGGAGGCATCAGCAAGAACAGGCACTGAGGCATCGGTTTGAATTCTGGGCATACAAGAGAGGGTGAAGAAGCATATTCTGGCAATGCATATGTGGATCTGGGGGTCGTAGTTGGTGTTTTTTTCCCTCTAAAGTCTTTAGAGATGTCACAGAGGGAGTCATTTGTGGTTTATTGGCTTTCTCTTTGCCCCTTACTAGAGTTTTGCGATAATTTTGGGTGTTTGATCTTGCATCTTGGAGGCCTAGTATCTATGAATGTTGGTTATCTTCTTTCTTTCTTCGTGTTCCACAATGGTGGGAGGACTTTTCTCTTGTCCTCATGTTTCTCTAGACTCCTTGGTAGGTTGGAGGTTGTTGCTACAACAACTTCATTTTTGGTTTCTCCTTTGTAGGGGTCTAGTTGCCATGTCCTGTTGTTCTCCCAGCCTAGCTTTCTGAGCTTTAATGCTTTACTTCTTTCATCAGAACAACTTCCATGTGTTATATGTTGGTGTTTCAATTAGCAACTCTAGAGTGCTTATTGGAAACAAACAACTATGCACAATTTATGATGAATACTCTTCAAATTATGGAGGGGAAGCACCATCTTATTTGCTGATGTTTGCGTAAAAATAAAATGGACTAAGTATCTCTATCTTTTTTACTCAGCAAGCAGAACAAAAGGGTGCATAAACACAATGTGTTGCATCTAAGTTTTTCTCTAGTTTTTGCAGATCTTAACTACAACTAAACTAGCTTTTAATCTATCCTATCTCCTCAAGGTAAACAGAGCATGAGGGCATAGGAGCAAGAATGGATGGTTGGACTACTTGGGCTGACTATCTTTCAGAATGCGTCAGAGGCTTTGAACTCTCAAATTTTATGCTGGAATAAGGCTTTATGCAAGCAATCACTCTTTATGGTAAGATGAATCTCAGGATTTCCAAGGAGGAGGAACCCCTATCTGAGGTATAGGATGGCATACAAATCACTAGAAACAAAAAAGGATGATGATGTGGCTAACAGGATTCCTAAGGAGGTGACAAAGCCTGTCCAAAGTGTAGGCTGAAAAGTCGGTCATTACACAACAACAAATGACAATCATTAACAACAAAATACCCGAGGTGATGAAAGTTGTCCAAGGGGGAGATTGAAACAATAGAATGTAAGAACAAGACGTTGAAAGAACTTGAATCTTTAGATCAAATTGCATGTTCCTTTTGTTTTCTTTCTTAAAAATTTCTCAATGAAGTACAAAGGTATGGGACAAAGGTATGAAATCATACACAATTGCTTATCAAGCCAAACAACTCTCATCCAAGAGTGAACAAATATGCACTTGCAAGCTTGTTGGAAACAATGGCATAGTAATTTTGCATAGTAAATAAAGGTTGCAAAATAATGAGCAAAGGCTCTTATTTATAAAAGCTCAAAGGAGTAGGAAACCCTAAAATCTCCTTGAGTTAACAACTAGTTCTTGCCAATCTACAAGATTTATTCATGTCTAAAAGTAGGTGAGAAAGTAGTTAACTGGTAATCTACTTTAGTTAACTGAAATTAAACTAAAGTGAACTCCAAATATAGAAGTGCCTCCAAAATAGAGATCCACAATTAGTGGAGATCTGGAAAAGACATCCATAATTAATGGGATCTGACATGCATGATTAGTGGGATAGTGAGTTAACTTGGAATGAGGAATCAAGTTAACTCCTATTTCCATTAATACTATTTTGAAGGGTAGGATGTCCTAAGTGGGTGTTTTACACCTCATCACCTTCAGTCAATAACTCCTCTAGCCAATTGTTCACTTCTTCTACCTCTAGAAAATTAATGCTTCATAGGATGATGACATGGCACCTCAGCATCTCTTCACCACTTGCAATATGCACCTGATATTCAATAGTCTTAGTTGTTGTGTCACTGAGACTCACGTAGTTACCATCTTCATGTTTGATACTGGTAATAAATTGATTGGTAACTTTGGTGGCTCTGCAACTGGAGTGATGTCCTATGTTTCTCCCACAGCTTTGCGCTTCTAGCGCTTTTCTTGATTCCTCTCCATGAAGTCTATGCTTGTCAATATGTCCAAAATGACCTTTGGGTGTACCTCATGCAGATCAGTGTCTATTGTTTTTAGGAAGTCATGAACCAAGACTATTTTGGTCTTATATTTGACTTGGGAGAACTGCATCCTAAAAAACTCAAAGATTGACTGTGCACACGATACTATTCAAGTAAATTTTCTGAAAACCCCTAAAAATATCACCTGTCGAGAATAATTTTTCCAAAAAAAATATAACATGGGTATTTTAGGTAGTTCAAAGCTAAACAAACCCAATTTTCCTTATTTTCAATATTGTGATTTTTTTAGGAAAACCCTAAAAATAGGGGCAGCAAGGTTATTGTTTTTGGAAAAATCCAACACGTGGGTTTTGTCGAAAAAACTATGTTGATCATACCCAGTTGGTCATATTTGTGATTATCTATTGCTTTCTTGGACATGCAAGAAGATCTAAGACAAGAAAATAGGAAAAAGACAAGAAGAATATTAGAAATTATCACCTATCTTTCTAGAAAAATTATGCCTTTTGATGCAACCTCTGATAAATTGTCCCTCTATGCAACTGATCTTCAAAAATATGAAGAACAATGAAAACTCCTCTGTCAGATATTCAAAAAGATGTTGGAGAGAAAAAATGTTTATTCTTGAGCTTCAACCTACAAAGAGAAATAATGAATAATGATTTCCAAGCTTGATACATAGTGATTGATGTTGAAGCAATCAATTTTAGATGTGAACTCATGATGGAGGAGTCTATCTACCTGATCTGGAGTTCACAACACTAATTTCCACCCATTTAGGGACGTTTTAGACATAGAAAGGCTTCAAAATATCTTAACTTCACTCAACTGAGCCTTACTTTTACTTTAGGCATCCCTTTGGAAAGCTGAACACTTTTTTCATTATTTTTCTTTGGTGAAATGCCTCTGTTCAATCCCTGATTCTGGTTGCTTTGATTATCTTGAGGCGTTGCTAATAGATCCATTGCTGAGATGGAACAACTCTAATGAAGTGTCCTTGGGAGCTACAAGGCTCAAAACCTGAGTATGATGTCTCTGATTCTTGGGTTCCTTTTCCCAAGAAGATGCATTTTTCACCAAACTTAGTCAATTTTCTTGAGTGTTCTTCAATTCCTCTAGTTTGACACTCTTGACTCTAATATGAGATCACCGACGACTAATGATTCTAATGATCTTGTTGAAACATGGGATGGATAACCAGCTCAGTCTCAAAAAGGATGATTGGCTTCATGAAACTTGAAATTTTATTTAGTTACTTCAAAAGCATGGGAGCCCCTAGCCTGCAAGGGCACCTTTGACCTTTTGATCAATTATTTTCATGTTGCAAACTTTCAAGAACTACCCCAACTTGATCTCTTTCATTAGGTGTTTGAATTTTTTGTTGTCTTCATTGACAGTGTCATTGTTGAGATTGATCAAAATAGAGGAGTTCATCCTAGAGGTTATTGAGCTTACAAACTACATCTAGTTGCCCAAAAAGTTGGGTGCCTATTTCTAGGAAGGTGCATTTTCCTTGACACTTGTTCAACTTCTCCATGTTCTTCATTTTCTCTTCACCTTTGGTGTTTTCTGCTTTATCTTTTTTTGTGAACACCTAACAGGTCATGTGAACATGTAATTGGGTTTATCGCAAAGCTGAGAGTGTTGAAAAAATGCCTTGAAGAAAGCAATTACTAAAAACCTCATCAGGTGACTCAAAATGAAGGGTTCCCCTAGCCAGCAGGGGCACATTTTCCTTGATGTGCATTGATTCACCTTTCATTTTTCATGCTCTAATGATCAATATTTGTTGTCGTTTGATGTGTCTTGTAGGCTAGCTAATAGATTTGTTGCAAGGATGAGCTAATGCCAGAGAGATCACCTGAAGACAAGTTCATCCAAAAGTGACATCTAGATCATCTAGTTCAAGGGTGCCCCTGGTCAACAGGGGCACTTTTTCTCATGTTTAATTGCATAGCCTCCTTGGTAGCAAGGCGTTCCTTTTCTAGAGTTGGTCAATTTTTGGCATTTTTCAATTTTGAAAATCCCCTCTATGAGATAGCATCTTTTTTGAGTATTTCCACCATGGATTCTTCATTGAAGATTTTGAGGCTTAGCTTTCAGCACCTGGTACTGACCATTCTGCCATTAATGGTTGTGGAGGTCCTAGCTTTCTTCTTGAAAAAATTAAAAAAAAGACCCACCAGAGTAAAACAAACGTTTTGGTGTCTTTGACTTGACCAGTGTGATCGTGAAGTCAATTCATCCTATCAAAATCATTTTCAATCAATTCCAGAAAGGTCCTATTTTTAGGGGCTTGAGATCATTTTAAGAAAAATTTCTATTTGAAGAAAAAAATTATTTTGGGTACAACATTAGGCTTCATCTAGTGACCATGTTGAATACTTACGATATAGGAGAACTGAGAATCTCTAGTTTTGTAGACCAGTACTCTTATCAATTGGGAAATGGAGTCAAGACTTATTTCCTAATTCACCTAATAATTGGAGTTCACCTATTTATTGGGGCTCACCCATTATTCACCTAAAACATGGCAATACTTCATGGAATGGGGAAACACATAAAAACATTGTGATTAGTGAAGTTAACCTATCCTAAGTGATGCAAAACAGAAAATGCAAAGAAAGGAAACAACACTAAAACACCTCAAGATTAGCCTAGGTGAACTCAAACAAAATAAAGATAAGAAAAGAAAAGTTATACCTTGTATTGAGTTGATCTTTGGTTGGCCCTTTGATGGTTGATATTGTGTGCTCCTTGATGGCAAGCGTGCTAAAAGTGGATGCAAAACGACGAGGATGCAATGAGGATTCAAATGATGGATGTGGGTATGTGAGAAGATGAACAAAAAGGTTGAAATGAAATCTTGAAGATTCAATAATGGTGGATGGATGCAAGTGGTTGAAGTTGCTTGAGATATGAAGTTGGAGAGCTTGAAAAATGTGATTGTGATAATCCATAATGAGAGACAAAATCTTCCATTTTAAGGGAAGAGTCTCTAGGGAATTGAACAGTTGAGATTTTGCCAACATGGGCAAGATGAAGAGTTGTGGTGAGTTGAGGACTCACAAGCCCTCACACTTGCCATGTGGAGGATGAAGTGTCAAGAGGAAAAATGAAGTGGAAATGGACATATGATGAGGTACTTGCAAGTAGCTTGGGATGATAGTGATGGTGACAAGTGAGAGGACCATGGGAATGAGAGAAGTGGTTGGAGAAATAAATGTGAATTTAAAATTCACATGATTGGGAGTACCCTATGGATAAGAAAAGGTTCCCAAAAAGGTAAGTACTTGTCCTCATGTGACTGATGTGACCTCTCAATGATCACATGGGGAAGAGGAGAGCTTAGAGAAGAAAAAAAGGAATTAAAAATTTCTTGGGGGATGGGGAGAGTTGACTAGAGGGGGTTGATTAGACTAGCTAATCAATGATTAGAACACCGTTAGTGGCTAATGAAGATTATGAGCCAACTTGAAAATTTTGGAGGATGGGGCACATCTTAATCATGGATTAGACATGTGCACATCCCTGATGATGGGATTAGGAAGTGGATTAAGATTAAAAAAAAGTGATGAAGAATGTGACATGTGAGGAATTAAATAAATATATTATTTATTTAATTATTTTGTGGAAAAGCGGAACAAAGAGTAAGGTATTTAATTATTAACTAAATACCTTAGGGACTTAGAAGAATTTAATGGTATTATTTACATAATACTAATATTACTTAATTAATGAAAATAAGAGGATATTTAGATGAAAAAGGATAAATTTGGACAAGTTTAAGTGTCCAAATTTAGGTGTCTATATTTTTCCCCTCTTTGAGATGGTGTTACGAAGTAGCATCATTTCAAAGAATATTAAAATATAGAACTCAGAATAAGATGGTTAGATTGCAAAGGATTCCCCAGTCATTCAAAGGAGTGACTAGGAAGAAGGATGATGGGTGAAGATGAAGATTAGGGATTGAGGATGCCCCCTTGAGAGGACATGCGGGTTCAAGAGAACATGGGTGTGCTCTCAAAATGGATGAGATGATGAAAGGGAAGATGAAGAAGATGATGCAAAGTGATGGATAAGAGAGGATGATGATAGGAGATAGGAGATTGGGAAGCACAAATGGATTCAAGGACAAATGTGAGGTTGCCCCAGTCAAGCTACAAGCCAAAATGGGTTGATGATGGATGGAGTGTTGTCGACGAGGGAATGATATATCCCAAGATAGCACAAAAGGATAGGGAAGGATACATCCTGATTATGATGATGAAAGTGTTGTTTATGAGGGAAGGATACATCTCGATTATGATGACAATGATGATGATTGGATCAAGGCTTGTAGCAAGGCTGGGAACAAGACCAAGGATGTGATTAGATGATTTGTGCAAGATATGATTGGATGATGATTGGATTGAGATGTGAGATGGTTGAAATGAATGAAAATGATGGAGGAAAAGATCATGAAATGCACAATAGTTGATCATGAAATGCAATCCTAATGCAATTTTCCATTTTCAGAGCACTAATTTTTGCTATAGAATAAGACACCAAATGTTAGGGTGTGTGGAACCAAGGTGGATTAGTATCTGAAGCATAAAAAAAATACAGTAGATAAGAAGGCTATCCCAACACCCAAAAGGAGGCCCCATCGTAACACACGATCTCAGGGATCTTGGTGGGTACTACATGGTACAACCAAGAAGACAACAACAAAGCAAAAGATCAAGATATGCCCCTATGTTTACAAGTCAAAATGCACCACAATATGATAGATCATGGCAGCCTTGACAAGTGATGATACGAAGCTCAAATGATAAAAAAAATCCAAAAGTATCAAAAGATCATAATCAATTTCAAACATCCTTTGCCATAGGACCCAAAAGATGGATGGGATTGATGAGGTCTATTAAGAAGAATACATCCTGTTGAGACCAAAGATGGATAATAAACTAAAAGATTAAAATGACACAGGATATTCAAAACTAATTGGATCTCATGTTACAAGTGAATCTAATTTGTTAAGGACCAGTTGGATAAGGGCATAACTTGATGACATGACACAAGACACAAGACACAAGATGCAAGACCAACACACCCTAAAGACTTAGGGGCTCAAGGACCAATCAAAGATTAGCCTTGCCTACATGAAAGTGCAAAGCCCTCGTAGTTCGATAAACGACCATGGGTAAAAGAAAAAATGGGATGATGGAGACAAGGATGGAGGACAAATACAGGATGCACAAAAGCCCCATGGGTGGATAAAATGATCAACCTTGCCTACATGAAAGTGCAAGGGCAACGTAGTTTGATAAAAGACCGACGATTGACCATAGATAAAGGATGATGAGATGACCATGACAAGTGGATAAAATGATGGGACTGATATGATGAGATAAGATAGATCCAATAGATAAGATAGGATGATGGTGATTGAATGAAGCTCAGGGATGGGATAGTTATCCAACTCGTCAAAAGATGAATTTGGATGATGATATGATGGAGAGATGAGTGATGAGAAGTGACAGGAGATTGAAAGATGTACGAGAGAAGTGTGAGTGATGACGATGAGATAGATGATACTAGATTGTGTGGGGAGAAGTCTATAGCCAGATTCCAATGACAAGGGATTATGAGATGGGATGAGGATAGAGATGAAGGGATGGATAGATAAAGATAAGGAGATGCAAGATGCTAGGATGGATGGATAGAGGGATAAGGATTTGGAGGAGGAAAAGGTTACTGGATGGGAAAGTAAATATTGGGAAGATGGGTGATATTTTCTATGATGGATGGATAGAGGGATAAGGATGGGGAGATGATGGATAGGAAGATAAGGATGCAGAGATGGAAGGGATGCTATGATGGATGGATAGGAAGATAAGAATGGGGAGATGGAAGGGATTTTTGGTTTGATGGATGGATAGAGGGATAAGGATGGGAAGATGATGGATAGGAAGATAAGGATGGGGAGATGGAAGGGATGCTATGATGGATGGATAGGAAGATAAGAATGGGGATATGGAAGGGATTTTCAGTTTGATGGATGGTAAGATAAGGATGGGGAAATGGAAGGGATTTTTGGTTTGATGGATAGATAAGGATGGGAAGATGGGAAAGGATGCTATGATAGGAAGATAAGGATGGGGAGATGAATGGGATGCTATGATGGATGAAGGATATCTCCAAGGACTTATTTCACAAAGGAAGTAGATGCCCCCACTCTAGATATGTCATGTGAGGAGGCCGAAGGGATGGAAGATGAGTAGATGGGAAGAGAAAGGATATAAATGGATATGGATAGGATGCATGGATAAAGAAGGAAAACTAATGGCAGCATGACAAGTGGACAAGGAAGGTAGATGGATGTGGATAAGGATTAGGATAGTGTGTAGGTGAGGGGGATGTATGCCAAGAGGTGTCCAAATCATGTATATATGTTTGCCCCTATTGATATCAAGATCACAAGGAGGATGGAGAGGTTGGGATAAATAGGATATGACAAGAAGGATGTGTAAGATAGGTTGGATGGAGGAGAGGGGTGCAAGGAATGCAGTTTCCCCCAAGTACGAAAGTAAACTAGATGGGGAATTTACACATGACGCTTTTTTTCTAGGTTTTCATCATGGTACTTATCCAAGGCACTTGTTTGCAAAGTTTTCACCATTGGACAGATTATTTCTCTTTACTCTTTTTCTTTTTGAAAATTTTCAATTTTCTAGATTGCATGTAGATGGATGCGGATAAGGAGAGGGGTGTGGATAAGTGGATTTAGAAGATATGTGACAAGGGTATGGATGAAGGACTCAAGCATCAAGTTTTGTATGAGGTATTAAGAGCCCATGTGTGAAGTGACTATTGGATGTTGGTACAACCTTATTAGGATAAATGGATTATGCAAGAGAATGAATTAAAGGGATTTGATGGGGGAGATATGTGGGATAATGGATGGGATGCTGGAAAGTGTATGGATGGAATGATGGAGTGAATGTGTGATGGGGTAATGTTTTCAGGACCAACATTGGCACATATGGTGGTGTATGTGAAATGATAGGAGGATTAATGGATGGATGATGTGGGGATAATGGAGGAGATGGGATAGTGAATTTTGGGACATAAGGACCCAAAATAGATTTAGGAGATGGAAGGGGTGTATGATTAGCTTTTGTATTAGCAACTTTGAATGTTATTATAGATTTTTCATTTGAAGGCATTGCATATTTTTTCTTTGGTGGGCCTTTGTGGCCTGTGGGTTTGATTTGGATTTTGGATTGGATTTTTCTTCTCTTCAACATGTATTTTTAAGGGGACATGAGGAGCTTTAGATTCATGTGGAGCTTTAGATTCATGTGGATGTTTAGATTTATGCATTTTTATTTTAGCATCCAAAGTGCTTTTGATAGCAATGGGACAGGTGCTAGGAGATGGATGATATGGAGGAAACATGAACATAGTGATGGAGGTAGGATTTTGGGGATGATATGTGGATGGAGGATGTGTAGGTACATGCCTTTATTGATCTGATTAGGTAGCGTGAGAGTGGGATGCTTATGATGGGTGACATAGATAGGTGATGGATGGATGAAAGGATGAATAGGATGAGATGGAGGAGATTATTTTGGGGTATAAGGGCACAAAATGGGCTTAATACCTGGAGGATGGGTGATGGTGGGTAAAGGGACATAAGGGCCCAAAATGGATGGAGTAGATGAAGGATGGGAGATAGTGGATGGAGGTATGTAAGGACCCAAAATGGATGGAGTAGATGAAGGAGGAATATGGATGGTTGTTTTGAGGTGATATGATGGAGGAGGGGGGATGGCAACAAATGGTTTGGTGGAGTGATGGGAAGATCCTATATGTCTTTTGGAAGAGGCTCATTGAGGAAATATAGAGGTTGTACCAACATTTTTGGATTGCGATTCTTGAGAGATACATCCAAGACCTTGTGTATAGATTTGTTCTTTTACCTCAATGGGCTCTAAAATACTTTTCTCATGAAGGCCTAAACCTTTTCCTTGATAGTTCATGTTCTTAAGCATTCGATCCATGATAGTATTTTTATTATTCTGGAAGGATGATGTGAATCCCTTATTAGGCAGAGGATGATGGGTGGTATATATGCTTTGTTTTTCTTCTGCAAGGATACCACTATAGAAGAATGTGAGAGTACCAATGGGATATAAAAGTGGTGAGGGGATAGTAAGTCTAGGCGATGATGGAGGATCATGAGATGGAGATGATGGGATAGAAGCATTTTGATCAGGATGAGTGGTGAGAGATCTGGAGAGGGATTAGGTGATATTGTAAGATCTGGATTTGTGGTAGTGGGTGATAAGGGCTCATGCGATGGAGATGGAGATAAGGGCTCATGAGATGGAGCAATGGAATCTTGAGTGTCAAGGGGATAATGGGATGGAGTGGATGGAAGAATGTGATCTTGAGATGGACTAGATGCGATGGTAGGATCTTGATCAGGAGGATGGGATATGCTAGTATGCTTTGGATCAAGCTCTTTGCATGACTCATCATGTGTGGGAGGCATGATAATAGAGTGTTGGAGAGACTCTTCAAGTGGGGGAGATGGAAGGATGGAGGATTCATGAAGTTCATGAGAATGGATTTTGGTGATACTAGGAGTGGGAGGAGTGGATTGGATTTGGGTGTCTTCGATGGATTGGGTGGATCTAGGAGTAGAAGATGGTGATTGGGTTTGGTTATCTTTGATGGGTTCAATGGCTCTCAAGGTAGGAGATGGGGGTTCAATGGATTTGGAGTATTTGATGGTCTCAATAGCTTGAGTGGTGCTAGGGGTGATAACAGCAATGATAGGTGTGGTACGAAGAAGGATCTCATCATTAGTAACCATGAATGATGGATTGGGATGGCATGGTTCCACGACTTCAGGATGTGGAGTTGGGGATGTCTTCTTTGTCATGAGTCCTTGGATGACCTCTGGAGTGAGAATCGTGCATACTCTAGGCTTAGATGGGGTGGTGGGAATAGATGAAGGATTAGGGATTGATGGAGGACTAGGATTATATTGAGGAACAAGATTGGATGGAAGACTAAGAGTAGGTGGAGGATTAGGTTTGGATGGAGGGTTAAGGTAGGGATATTGGTATGGTGAATTAGGACAAGAGGTTGTGGATGGTGGATTAGGACAAGAGGATGTGGCTAGTGGATTGTAGTAAGGATATTGGGGAGGAGGATTTGGTTGGGAAGATCGGGATGGTGGATTAGGATAGGAAGATTGAGATGGCGGATTGAGATAGGAGGACGTGGATGATGGATTAGGATAGGAAGATGTAGATGCTAGATTAGGATAGGTTGATGGGGTTGTAGGATTAAGATAAAAAGGTGTGGATGTTGGATTAGGATGGGCAGATTGGCAAGGAGGATTAGGATAGGGGGACATGGATGGGGGATTGTAATAGGAGTATTGGGATGGTAGATTAGGATGAGAATATTTGGATGGTAGATTGGGATAAGAGGATGTGGGTGTTGGATAAGAGAAAGATGTAGATGAAGGATATGATGAATATGTGGACAAGGAAGATAATGGATATCCCTTGTCAAAGGTAGCATAAGGAGTGTTACTAGGTGTGGATGAAGACGTAACAGAATAGCTCAAAGGGGTGATTGGAAATTGGAAAGCGGTTGGATAAAGATTACTAGAAATGATAGCATCAAGGGGATCTATGTCATATTCTTCTTGATCAACAAGGCTCTCATTATCGTTGTCAATGTAATTAGGATTCCCCTTGACTACTATTATTGGTTGCATTGGTGAAGGATAAGGATTAATGATGTTAGATGGGATGGATATGGATTGAAGGTATGGTAACAGATGATTAGAAGGAAAGAAAAGGTGATGAAAGGCTAAATAGGATGGATCAAAAGATCTTGGATAGAAATGGACTAAAGCTCAAGTCGAGATTTAGGTCAAGCTCAGATTGGGATTGGATTAAAGCTCATATTAGGATTGAATGGAAGCTCATATTAGGATTGGATTGAAGATGAGATTAGGATGATTGGTTGATGTTATGGGATTGATTCTACACCAGGTTCAAGGGTTTTAACTAGAGGATGTAAGATGTTGACAATCAGATTTTTCCAAATTTAGCAGTTTTTAAAATGTCAAATTTTGCCATTTTAGGTAACTACACAGGCATATCTTTGAGAGTCCAATTTTTTTCCAAAAAGTTCCTAAACTAAGGTAGGATGAATTTCCAACTAACATCCTAAATCTAAGACATGCATTCTGAGTTATTAATGAAAATGATTTTTCAAAAACTGGAAAAAAACACTAAATTGCAATTTTGTGGGTCAAGATAAAAGTTTGAAGCCCCAAAAATGTGCCAAAACGGGGACCAACCAACTAAAGGTTAGTTTGGAATCCACATGCTACCTCATTATGCAACCACCCGTAAAATTTTAGCCCAAATAGACACCCGAGTCAAAAGTTATGGCCTCCGGAAGTTTCTGCATAAAAATTAAAATCCTTGAAACAAAGTCTAGGTGAATGGGATGGATGATTTGATGATGAATATGAACTCTAATGATATTATAAGATGCACCTATGTGATTTGGTTGATGAAATGATGACTTTCAGAAAGTGTACATGGATTGAAATGCAAACTACGGGTGAACAAAGGACGCAAAATGACTGGAGGAAGGTCAGGTTCGCCTATTGGTGGGTAGGTTTGCCTATTGAAGGTCAGGTTCACCTATTGGTGGGTAGGTTCACCTATTGAAGGTCAGATTCACCTATTGGTGGGTAGGGTCACTTATTGAAGGTCAAGTTTTCCCATTGAAGGTCAGGTTTTCCTATTAGTGGGCAAGGTCGCCTATTGAAGGTCAGGTTCACCCATTGGTGGGCAGGTTTGCCTATTGGTGGGAAAGTTCACCTATTGGTGGGAAAGTTCACCTATTGGTGGGAAGGTCACCTATTGAAGGTCAAGTTCGCCCATTGAAGGTTAAGTTCACCTATTGGTGGGCAGGGTCACCTATTGAAGGTCAAGTTTTCCCATTGAAGGTTAGGTTTGCCTATTGAAGGTCAAGTTCGCCCATTAAAGGTCAAGTTCACCTATTGAAGGTCAGGTTCACCCATTGAAGTGTAGGTTCACCCATTGAAGGGAAAGTTCACCTATCTACTTTCAGACCCTTGGAATAGGGAAACAAACTCTCAGAATGGATAAATAGACTCTTGGAATGGGGAGATGAATGATTGGATCGGGGAAACGGATGCTCAGAATGGATGAATGAATACTCAAAATGAGGAAACAGATGGTCAGAAGGGGAGACTAACTCTCAAAATGAAGAGATAGATGCTCAGAATGGATGAATGGATTCTCAGAATGAGTGAATAGATGATCGGAATGGATGAACGGATACTCAGAATGAGTGAATGGATGATCAGAATGGATGAACAGATACTCGAAATGAGTGAATGGATGATCATAATGAATGAAAAAATGCTCGAAACGAGTAAATGATTACTCAGAATGGGGAGATAGATGCTCAGAATGGGAGATGGACTCTCAAACTAAGGAGACGAAATCTCAAAATGGATGAATGATTGATCAGAACAAGAAGAAGGATGCTCGAAATGAGGAGAAGGATGCTCAAAATGGGGAATCGGATGCTCAGAACAACTAAACAGAGGGTAAAATTAGCTATTTGGGGGGAAAGTTTTCCCAAGTTGGGGCAGGTTCGCCCAACTAAAGGTCAAGTTCACCCAAATTAAGGGTAGGTTTTCCCAACTGAAGGTCAAGTTCGCCCAAGTTAAGGGCAGGTTCACCTATTCAATGAAAGAGTCAGTAAATGGGTGCTCGAATCAGGTAAGCGGGCGCTTGGATCAAGGAGACAGATGCTCAGATCAAGGAGATGAATGCTTAGAATGGGGAATGGATGTTTGAAATGAGGAAATGAATGCTCAAAATGGGTAAACAAGTACTTGAAATGGGCAAACGGGTGCTCAAATAGGAAAACGAGTGCTTGAAATGACTTAACGATGGGTGAAAATGGTTGTTTAGAGGGAAAGTTCACCCAAGTTGGGGCAGGTTTTCCCAAGTTAGGGTAGGTTCACCCAAGTTAAAGGCAAGTTCACCTAAGTTGAGGGTAGGTTCACCCAAGTTAAGGGTAGGTTTGCCTGTTTGATGAAAAGTTAGACAATTCTGACAAAAACAAGCTAGTAAAAGACTGAGACAAAGGGCAGGTTTTCCCCTGTTGGGGTAGGTTCGCCCCTATTGGGGGAAAGATCACCTCTGTTAGCTGACTTGGACTTGACTTAGGTAAAAATGGCTATGGAAAAGGACAAAAAATATTGTAAACAGCAAGCAAAAGGTAAAGCTAACTTGACTAAACAGAAACGCATTGGTTTGGCACGAAGAAGATAGTTCAAGCAGCACAATCCTAAGATTAGTAAGAGGGTATGGCCAACACGGTCCTCTAACTAGGATGAACAAGGAAACTATGGAGTCCTTGATATATGCTCGATACATGAGGCACAAACCGTGAACACCAGCTTGCCACAAGAGTGATTCGGGAACCTCAGTGAGATACTGAAGGATCGGACCAACTATTCATGTCTATCTAGGTATCACCCTATCTTTGATGCTCTTCCAGACACAACATGATTGAATTGGGGTACAATTTTGACTCTCCCCCTTTTGTATACCCCGTTGGTACATGTGGTTGGCATCATCCCTTGGGGTGATGAAATCCTCAATCAAGTTCTGCTAAAAGAGCACACTAACTATTTTCGGCTACTTCCCAGGCTCACACAAAGAGCAAGGGGAAAGCATGAATGAGATAGTGCCCCCTTGGGTGACATAAAAGACTTGAAAACATACAAAACAATAAGTTGACTCCCCTTAATTAAACTATGTGCCTAGATTAATAAGGAAAAGCGATAAATGAACTAAACTAACAATGTCGAAACAACCGTTCTGCAAGAAAAGTGTTAGTAGTTTGATATTCATTCTTTGACAAGCATTAAATAGTAGCACAAATGTTAGGAAAAAAGTGGGAACACTCACCAACAGATGATGTTAGGGGGTTAATATCTCAAAATGACAAGAAATGAATGCTAAAAAAGACATTTAGATCACTGTTTTACCTTGCAGAAACCTTTGTTTGGGCAGGTTCACCCTTTTTTGGGGTAGGTTCACCCCTTTGTAGGGCAGGTTCACCCCTCTATAGGGAAATTTTTCCCCTACTTGGGGTAGGTTCGCCCAACTGGAAAACTGAAGGTAAAAACTATTTGGTGCTTAGATGGGCGACTCTACTAGGCAGGGTCACCCTTGTTGAGGGCAAGTTCACCCCTCTATAGATAGGTTCACCCCTTTATAGGGTAGGTTTCCCCAACTGTGGGCGGGGTCACCTCTATCTTGGGCAGAGTCGCCTCTCTACAACCTGAACCTGCAAAATGTCAAAAAATAGAGAACCTGAACCTGAATCAGGCATGCCAGAAATGTGATCAGTGAAGTTAACCTATCTTAAGTGATGCAAAATAGAATGCAAAAGACAACAAACAACACTTAACACCTCAAGATAGGGCTACATTAAACTTAAAATAAATAAAGATAAATAAGTAAATTTTTACTTTATTCAAGTTGCTCCTTGGTTGGCCCTTTGATGATTGATGTTGTGTATGCTCCTTTGATGGAAAGATGGATGAAAATGGATTCAAAATGAGCTAAATGAGATGAGGATTCAAATGAGCTATGTGGGTGGTTGGATTGATGAATGCAAAATGGAAGTGATCCAAGCTTGAAATCATGCAACAATGGAGGTTTGAAAGTATGAAAGTGCTTGAGAGCTAGAATGAAAAAGTGTGTGAATTCCTAATGAATGAAAATGAAAGAAAATATTTTATTTTAATAGGGATTTCTCTAGAGAATTAAACAGTTGAGATTTTTCCAACATGGGCAAGATGAAGGGTTGTGGTGATTTGAGGACTCACAAGCCCTCACATCTTTCCATGTGAAGGATGAGATGTCATAAGGACAAGTGAGTTGGAAAAGGGACATGTGAGGTGGAGGTACTTGCAAGTACCTTGGGATTGGGAGAATATTTCCTTAAAAAATAATTTATTGTTCCCATATGGGAGGAAAGTGACATATAAAGAATTTTAGTATTCCTCAAAAATTTCTATGGGGAAGAGAGAAGTGGTTGGAGAAATAAATGTGAATTTTAAATTCACATGATTGGAAGTACCTTGTGGGTAAGCCAAAGTCCTTATAATGGAAGGTTCTTGACCCATGTGACTGATGTGACACATGAAACCCACATAGGGAAGAGGAGAACCTTGGAGGAATCAAAGTGAATTTTTAAATTCACATGGGGAAGACAAAAATGAATTAAAAATTCCTAGGGGGATGGGGAGAGTTGACTAAAGGGGGGTTGATTAGACTAGCTAATCAATGATTAGAAGACATATAGTGGCTAATGAAGATTAGGAGCCAACTTGCAAAAGTTGGAGGATGTGACACATCCTAATCATGGATTAGACATGTCCACATCCCTAATTATGGGATTAGGAGGTGGATTAGGATTAAGGAAAAGTGATGGAGGATGTGACATGTGAGGAATTAAATAAATGTATTGTTTATTTAATTCTTTTGAGGAAAAGGAGGATAAAGGGTAAGGTATTTAATTATCTAACTAGATACCTTAGGGATTTAGAGGACTTTAGGGGTATTAATTAAATAATAGTAATATTACTTGATTAATGCAGATAAGAGGATATTTAGACGAAAAGGGATAAAATTGGACAAATGTAAGTATCCAAATTTAGGTGTCTACAAACATAATGTTTAAAGCAAAAGAAAATTATTTTACAAAGAACTCACCCCATCCCTAAAGGAACAAAATGTTTAAAATACCACTTGTTGTAGGGCAGTGGAAAGAGACTTCCATCTGAATGTGAGAGAATATATGAATACTCTCTTGTAGTATCATGGATCTGGAACGACCCTAGCCAAAGGGAGCCAAGTTTGTCATGCATTCCCTTAGGCTCATGTCTCTTGTCCCATAACAAGACCTTGTCTCCAATCCCAAAGTCTCATTTTCAAGTCTTCTTTTCGAAGATATTCTTCACTTGCTCTTAGTGTTGAGTGATTTTATCAATTACCTCCACCCTCTCCTCTTGAAGTTTCATCAGGCACAAGATGTGTTTCTATATGGGATCTCTGAATTCCTCATCCTCTATAATGGATGCCAGTTGTAAGGCGGACAACTCTAGAGTGATAGGCAATACAACCTTTGTGCCATATAGGATAGTGAAGGGGGAAGTGTCGATAGCTCTCTTAGGTGTGATCCTATCAGCCCAAAGAGCATCATACAACTTTTTGTGCCAATCCCGTTGATTGGAATCAACCATCTTGCACACAATCATGACTATGTTCTTGTTAGATGACTTGACTTGTTCATTGCCTTGTTGATAGTAATATGAAGAATGGGACAATGTGATGTCATAGTCAAAATAGAATTCTACTAACTCTTCTAACGAGAAACTTGTAGTGTTGTCAGTCATGATCTTTCTTGGTACTCTAAAGTGCATAATGATGTTATCTTTGAGGAAGTCACACATGACTTCAGAATTAGCTTGCTTTGTAGGGATCACCTCAACCAATTTGGTGAAGTAGTCTATTGTCGTGAGAACATAGACATGTCCCTTACTAGAATGTGGATTGATGGGTCCTAGGAAGTCTATGCCCCATTGCTCAAATGGAGCATCTATTACCACTAGCCTTAGTGGAAGGGCTTCCATTTTGAGCTTGCCAACAAATTGTTGGCACATTTGGCATTTGTGCACCCAGTCATATGTGTCGTGAAACAAAGTTAGCCAATAGAACAATGCTCATAATATTTTTAACATAGTGACCCTTGATGAGAAGTGGACATCGCATGCTTGATTGTGAAATGCCTCCAACAACCACCATTGTTGGTCCCTAGTGACATATAGTAATAATGTTCCATCAATCCAATGCTTGTATAGAACATTTCCTTGCAACACACAAATTTGTGCTCTTAACTTCAAGGTTCTTTTCTACTGTTTGTCCAAGTGAGTTTGAAATTATTCATAGGTTAAATAGTACCACTATTTAGTGTACCATTATTCTATAGAATCAACCAATAAGACCATCAGAAGGTCTTCTTGAATTTCTATTCCTAGGATACCATCAACAGCTTGGTGCTTTAGATCACCGTCTTTTGCTATGCGCTGACATAGACCACTTCTTTAGACAATCTTGGTTGGCTTGATCTCCATAAGGACACTCTTTACTATGGGTTCTATAACGTACATAGTGATGTGGGAGTTCAGGATGTACAATCTAAAATTCTTGACTTCCCTCACAACCACATAGGCATTCTTTTTGATCTAGGAGTATCGGGACTTGTTCTTAAAACTATTGCTCATGAAGGAAATTGGTGATTTGGTCTCCTCATTTATCTTTTGTGTCAGTATGGAAGAGAGGGTGTGTTCTGACACGTAACAATAAAGAATGAATTCTTTACTTAAGTTAGGTTGGACCAGCACTGGTTCCTTACTGATGGCTTCTTTTATCTTGACGAACGCCTCCTTTCCTTTGTCAGTCCATTTGAAGGAAGATGTCTTCTTCATCATCGCTGATATATCTTTGGTTAGCTTTGAGAAATCTGGTACAAATCTTCATATGAAGTTCACCTTTTCAAAGAACGAATGTACCTAAGTTGTGTTGGTTGGGAGAGATAGGTTTTTTATTGAATCAACCCAATCAAGATCGATCCTAGTTCCCTCTTTGGAGAGGATGTGGCCCAATAGATTGCCTTCCGTCACCAAAAAGATGGATTTCTTGGGATTCAAAGATATATGGTGGTACCTACATCTCTTGAACACTTTCACTAAGTGTTGAAAATGGTCTTGTCACTTCTTTAAGAAAGTGGTAAGGTTCTCAAGATAGACGATGATCAATTTTTCCTTGAGGTCCCCAAATGCCAAATCCATGGCTTGTTGAAAGGTGGTACTAGTGTTGATGAGGCCGAAGGGCATCCTCTCATATGCAAACGTTCCCCATGGGGTGGTGAACACTATCTTGATCTAATCTTCCTTGGCCACTACAATCTGGTTGTATCTAGGAAAACAGTCAAGTAATGAAAACATTTCTAATCCGGTTACCATATGTAATGTGTGCTCCATGATTGGTAAAGAATAATTATCCTTTAGTGACGATTGGTTGAGATTCCTGAAGTCTACACAGATCTAGATATCTCTATTCTTCTTGTGTACAAGAACAATGTTAGACACCCAAGTAGAATGATGGACTGAGAATATGATCTTTGCATCCACCATCTTTTGTACCTCCACATAGATTGTGTCTTGGACACACGGGTTGTAGTGTCTCTTCTTTTGCTTAAAGGGCTTGATATCCGACTTGAGCAGAATTGTATGAGACAATTCCTTTGGCATGAAGACTTTCAAATCTTCATAGGTCCAGGCAAAGACATCTTGATACTGTCTGAACAAGGAGATAAATTTTTTTCTTTCCTTTTTGGTGCAACACTTTCCTAAGTTAACAAGCTTGGGCTTGTCTTTGGTACTGATGTTGACTTGATAGTAATCGGAAGATGTCTTGTTGGCTGAATTTCTCTAATCTTGTACATGCCTGTCATTCCTATCAAATATGTCTTCCAAGGATACTAGACCCTTGGGGATGTTGTTGCCTCTTAACTATATGATTCCTAATTTCATTGCTTCAGAATCTTTTGCTATGAATTATTTGAAAGGAGAAGCACTACCTTCAAAGAATAGTTCTTGATAGTTGTCCCCCATGCAAAGTAACTCTTTGATGTCATCATCATCATCAAATATTTTCCAGTTGTCACAATTGTTGGGGACACCCAGCTTCTAAACGAGCTTAATGGTAAAGGCATTCTAATGGAAGTTAGAACAAGGCATGAAGAGAGCAACCAATACTGCAAGGGCATCTACTTTGCTATTGTACTTGTGAGGAATGTATCTGATGTTGAATGCTTCAAACCAATCGATCACATTCTAAAGCCTTTGTCAATAATACATAAGGAAACTTTTTCTTACTTGATAGCTCTCTCTAATCTATTGGAAAATTAGCTCTACGTCGCCTTTGACTTGGATGAATTTTATACCCACATCCCTTGCATTTTTTAGGCCTAGTATGAGTGCATCGTATGATGTAGTGTTGTTTGTATTATCAAATTGTAAGCAATAATCAAATGGGTAAAAAGTACCTTCAGAAGAGGTAATGACAACTCCCGCTCCTGAGCCTGTTGTTGAGAAAATTCTGTCTAATTGTATTGTCCACAACTTTGAACTTTATTTTGATGTGCTTGTGGCAAATGCAACCTTCTTCTCTTCTTTGGTTACTTCAGACAACATCGTGTATGTGTCGAGACCCATGCTTTGATGTAGCACTTGTGCTTGGGGATCCAAGGACTTCACCACCATGAATCTATACTTAGCCTCTAGTTCCAACTTGAAGATACCTTTCTTTAACAGGATTGTCACGTACAACCAATACAATTGAATCTCACCTCCAAGATCTTTGCAGAAGCTTCTGCTCAGTAGAATCTTACAACTAATTGGAATGCCAGCTATCAATATGGTCACCATTATCTTTTTCTCTGGACAAGACACCAATCTTACTTGGGCATCCTTCAGTTGGCCTACCAATGGCACCAGTTTTGAATCAAGTGAGTAACACTTGTTGTGAGTTTCCATGCATGATAGTCTTGATGAGTTCATGATCTAAAAAGGCATGACATTGCCTGATGCTCCTGAGTCTATTATACAGTTGTTGAGTTTTTACCCTTCCATATACAAAGATATGTAGAAATTCTTTGGCTTTTCTCTTGTTGGTATGGAAGATTCTAGCAACATGGGTTGGATTATAGCCTGCTTCTTTACTACCTTGAGAATCCAATCCAATTGATCAGGATGGTCTTGGAGATACTACAACTATGAGATATGTACCTTTTTCTTCATCATAACAATCATGATGTCAAAATTTATTGAAGATGGATCTTGAGCATTTGATGTGGCGTTCTCATCTGCAGACTTGAGATCAGAAGTGGAAGCCTTTTTTCCCTTTTCATTTGACTTTTGTATTTCTTCTTCTTCTTTATGTGCTTTGAAGTGTTGGACATGTGTGAACACAGGTGTTGAGATATGCCCATGGTTGGTATCAAGATAATATTGATGATAGTCTTCTTCTTCTTGATTTTCTAGTTCTCTATGGAAGGATCATGTTGCGAAGTCACCATCAACGTTGTTCATTTATGGTGAGACAATGTTCACATTTGAAGGTATGGAACTTGAGCTTGGTGCTTGATCCCCAACATATCCCATGATTTGATTCATCCTTTAATTCTTAGGGCATGTGGATCTAGTGTGTTTGTCTGAATCATGGAAATAGCTCTAGGCTTATAGTTATTGAAAGGTTGGAAATTGTTCCTCTTTGGCTGGTATGGCTATTGAGGTTGGTATTGCTGCTAAGGCCGGTACTGTTGTTGTTGTTGATACGGTGGTGGTGTGGGAAGTTCTTGCTTCCCTTGATTGGGTGACTATCTCTTAAGGATAGTCACCTCATTTGCTACCTTTTGTAGCAATGGATCTGTTGATGCTTGGATCAGTGGTCGAATAGTACCGTCCTTCATCTTTCCCGTGGTTATCATATTATCCTTGAGCTCAATAGCCCTTTCTTGTGCAACTAGCAAGTCCACTTCATGGTTTCCTTTTATAAAAAAAGGCTATCTCTGAGGGAAGGGCATTGATGAAACTGCTCATCAGAATCTCATCTGATGGATTGAGTGTATGAGAGAGATGTGTAACGATGTGGTTAAACCTCGCTACGAACTCTCTCATCAGTTATGTGGGCTCCATCTTTGAGTTTGATAACCAAGAAAATAGCTAATGGCTATCTTCGGTAGGCTTGAACCTTACCAAGAAATTTTCACTCAGGACCTCCTAGCTTGTGATGATACCTAGTTGTAGATGGTTGAACTAGTCGGCAACATTTTCCTCAAGAGTTTTGACAAAGATTTGAACGACGATATCTTCATGGGGTACAGAAAAAATAGAACAAGCCGCTTTGAATGTTGAGATATGCTCATCAGGTTGTCAAGTCGTATTGTCGTAGAATCTTGGGAAATGCTTTTGTGATCCTTTGGGAAGTTCATGGTGTCCTTGTAGGGCCAATGGGCCTATGTCATTACCCCATGGCAATGGAGTTGGACATCTTACATTTCTTGCATTATGACCATTGTTAAAAAAATTGTTTCCATTGTCATTGTTGTTTCCATTGTTACCATTGTCGTTATTACGGTCATTGTCATTATTATGGCCATTACCATTATTACATCCATTGTCATTATTGTTGTTAACATTTTCAGCCATTTCTTGAGTTGGAGGTTCTTGTTGTCATTCTTCTTGAAAATGTTCTTGAACCTCTTGGAAGATTCACTCTATGTCAGATGCCTCTCTGAAATCTTCTTGAAATAGAGGATTGGTCCTCCTCCTTGTGTAGACTCGGTGAGCAAGGATGCTTACTACTACATAGGAGGTGGTAATACTAGCCTCTCAGCTGCAACATCAACCTTTCATTCTTCCTCGTCTAGAGTAATAGTTGCAGCCTCCACTGAGCAGGTGATGTATTCTTCTCGAAGATGAAGATGTGCAGACTACTGATGATGTTTGATTTCTCTCCTTCATTGAATGTAAGATTTGGTTGGAGAGTTACCGGAGCAAGATCTGGTTGTTCAACTAGAGCCCAAGGATTCTAGATAGTCATTCTCGTGACATAAAAGCATTAGCTTTTCTTTGAAGTTTTATGCCTCATTCCCCCACAGTGGGTGCCAGAAAATTGTTGGAATTTCAATTAGCACCTCTAGAGTACTTATTGGAAATGGACAGTCGTGCATAGTTCGTGATGACTTCTCTTCAAATTTTGGAGGGGAAGCTCCCTCTTGTTTGTTGATGTTTTTGTAAAAGTAAAATGGACTAAGTGTTCCTATCTTTTTTACTCAACGGATAGGACACAAGGGTGAATAAACACAATACATTGCAGCAAAGGTTTTCTCTCATTTATGTAGATCTTAACTACAACTAAACTATCTTTTAATCTATCCTATCACCTCAAGGAAAAAAAAGCATGAGGGAATAGGAGTAGGAATGGATGGTTGGATTACTTGGGCTAACCATCTTTTAGAATGCATCTGAGGCTTTGAACTCTCATATTTTATGCTGGAATAAGGCTTTATGCAAGCAATCACTCTTTACGATAAGATGAATCTCAAGATTTCCAAGGAGGAGGAACCCCTGTCTGAGGTATAGGATGGGATACAACTCACTAGAAACAACAAAGGACAATGATTTGGCTAACATGATTCCTGAGGAGGTGACGACACCTGTCCAAAGTGTAGACTAAAAAGCAGATCATTACACAACATCAAATGACAATCATTAACAACAAAATACCCAAGGAGGTGACAACACCTATCCAAGGGGAAGATTGAAACAATATATTGTAAGAACAAGATGTTGAAAAAACTCAAATCTTTAGATCAAATTGCATGTGACTTTTGATTTCTTTCTTCAAACATTCCTAATGAATTACAAAGGTTTGGGACAACAAAGGTACGAAATCATACACAATTTCTTATCAAACCAAACAACTCTCATCCAAGAGTGAACAAATATGCACTTGCAAGCTTGTTGACAACAATGGTGTAGCAATTTTGCATAGTAAACAAAGGTTACAAAATAATGACCAAAGGCTCTTATTTATAGAAGCTCAAAGGATTAGGAAACCCTAAAATCTCCTTGAGTTAACAACGAGTTCTTGCCAATCTGCAAGATTTATTCCTATGTCTAAAAGTAGGTGAGCAAGCAGTTAATTGGAAATCTACTTTAGTTAACTAAAAATAAACTAAAGTGAACTCCAAATACAAAAATTCCTCCAAAATAGAGATCCGCAATTAGTGGAGATCTGGAATAGACATCCATAATTAATGGGATTTGGCATGCATGATCAGTGAGACAGTGAGTTAACTTAGAATGAGGCATCAAGTTAAACTCTTGTTGCCATTAATGCTATTTTGAAGGGTAGGATGTCCTAAGTGGGTGTTTTACAACTCATCACCTTCAGTGAACAACTCCTCTATCCATTCATTGACTTCTTCTTCCTATGGACAATCAATACTTCTTAGGATGATGATGTGGCACCTCAACATCTCTTCACCACTTGCAATTTGTGCCTAATATTCAATAGTCTTAGCAACTGCATCATTGAGACTTGTGTAGTTACCATCTTCACATTTGATACTGGCAAGGAATTGATTATTAACTTTGGCAGGTTCACAACTAGAGTGATGTCCTTTGTTTCTCCCATACCTTTGTGCTTCTAGCACTTTTCTTGATTCCTCTCCATGAAGTCTATGCTTTTTAATCTGTCCAAATCAACCTCTGGGTTTACCTCATTCAGATCAATGTTTATTATTTTCAAGAAGTCGTTAACCAAGACTGTTTGGTCTTGTATTTGACTTGGGAGAACTTCATCTTGAAAAATGCAAAGATTGGCTATGCACACGATACAGTTTAGGTAAATTTTCTGAAAACCCCTAAAAATAGCACCTATCGAGAAGTATTTTTCCAAAAAAATATAACATTTGGGTATTTTAGGCGCTTCCAACCTGAAAAAACCTAGTTTGTCTAATTTTCAATATTTTAAATTTTTCAAGAAAACCCTAAAAATAGGGGAAGCAAGGTTATTGTTTCTGGAAAATTCCAACACGTGGGTTTTGTCGAAAAAACTGTGTTGATCATACCCAGTTGGTTAGATCTGTGATTATTTGTTGTTTTCTTGGACATGCAAGAAGATCTAAGACAAGAAGAAGATTGGAAGTTATCAACTGTCTTTTTGGAAAAAATTATGCCTTTTGATGCAACCTCTGATAAATTGTCCCTCTATGCAACTGATCTTTAAAAAGTATGAAGAACAATGAAAACCCCTCTATCAAATCTTCAAAAAGACGTTGGAGAGAAAAAAATCTTCTTCTTCAGCTTCAACCTGCAAAGAGAAACAATGAATAATGATGTCCAAGCTTGATACACAATGATTGATGTTGAATGAATCAAGTTTTGATGCCAACTCATGATGGAGGAGTCTTTCTGCCTAATCTGGAGTTCACAACACTGATTTCCACCCATTTAGGGATGTTTTAGACATAGAAAGGCTTCAAAATATCTTAACTTCAGTCCACTAAGCCTTACTTTGACTTTATGCATCCCTTTGGAGAGTTGAACACTTTTTCATTATTTTTTATGGTGAAATGCCTCTGTTCAATCCTTGATTCTGGTTGCTCTGATGATCTTAAGGTGTTGTTGATAGATCCATTGCTAAGATGGAATAACTCTGATGAAGTGTGTTTGGGAGCTGCATGGCTCAAAACTTGATTCTAATGCCTCTAATTCTTGGGCACCTTTTCCCAAGAGGGTGCACTTTTCACCAAACTTAGTCAATTTTCTTGAGTGTTCTTCAATTCCTCCAATTTGACACTCTTGGATCTGATCTGAGATCACCAACAACTGATGATTCTGATGATCTCGCTGAAACATGAGATGGATAACCAGCTCAATCCTAGAAAAGATGGTTGGCTTCATGAAACTTGAAAGTTGATTTAGGTACTTCAAAAGAATGGGCGCCCCTGGCTTGCAGGAGCGCCTTTGACCTTTTTACCAATTATTTTCATGTTGCAAACTTTCAAGAACTACCCCAACTTGATCTCTGTTGTTAGTTGTTTGATTTGTCTATTGTCTATGTTGATGGTGTCATTGTTGAGATTCATCAAAATAGAGGAAGTCATCCTGGATGTTATTGAGCGTGCAGACTGCATCTGGTTGCCCAAAAAGTTGGGCACCTATTTCTAGGAAGCTGATTTTTTCTTGAAACGTTCAATTTCTACATGTTCTTCATTCTACCTTCACCTTTGGTGTTTTCTGCTTGATCTCTGTTTCTGAACACCTGACACCTATGAACATGTAGTTGGGTTGATCACGAAGCTAAGAGAGTGTTGAACAATGCCTTGAAGAAAGTGGTTGCTGAAAAGCTCATCAAGTTACTCAAAATGAAGGGCATTCCTAGCCAACAGGGGTGCTTTTTCCTTGATGTGCATTGATTCACCTTCCATTTTGCATGCTCTAACAATCAATAGTTTATGTCATTTAATGTGTCTCATAGGCTAGCTAATAGATTCGTTGCAAGGCTAAACTGATGTCAGAGAGATCACCTGAAGATGAGTTCATCCAAAAGTGACATCTAGATCATCTAGTTCAGGGTGCCCCTGGTCAGCAAGGGTGCTTTTTCTCATGTTTAATTGCATAGCCTCCTTGGTAGCAAGGCGTGCCTTTTCCAAAGTTAGTCAATTTGTGGCATTTTTCAATTTTGAAAATCCCCTCTATGAGATAACATATTTTTTTAGTATTTCTGCCATGGATTCTTCGTTGAAGCTTTTGAGGCTTATCTTTCAACACCTGGTACTAGCCATTCCGCCATTAACAATTGTGGAAGTCCTAGCTTTCTTCTTGAAAATTAAAAATAGACCCACCAGAGTAAAAAAAAAATTGGTGATTTTGACTTGACCAGTGTGATTGTGAAGTCAATTCATCATATCAAAATCATTTTCAATCAATTCCGGAAAGGTCCTATTTTTAGGGGTTTTCCTAAAAACAAGGGTTTGAAACCCTAATTTTCATTTTTTTAGAATTTTACAGGTATCTTCCTTGACACAAACCCACAAAAACCTTATGTTTTGTTTGACCGAAAACATACTTTTGACAACATTTTTACATGATCTAGATCATTTTAAGAAAAATGTTTGTTTGAAGCAAAAAAAAAATTGGGTACAACAATATCATTGGTGTGTTTTGGTGTTGGGAAGCCTAGGTGTTGAGGGTTGTTGGGTAAGACCCCTTTTTTGAGTCAAGGCTATAGGATGGTTGTTGTGGGTCTGTGAGGAATTTGAGATATAAGTCTTTGCTTGAGAATAAATGTGTTATTTTTTGTAATAGAGGAGTTTTTTTAGGATCTTATGGGGTGATTTTCCCATGGAGTAGTGTTTTGTTTACATACTTTTATACAAGGTCGGGATCTTCAAAGACTTATTTTCTAGTGTCGATCTTTGAGATTGTTTGTTGGTCTTTTAGGCTCAAGCCATGGCTATTTATGGATGTTGTGAATCTGTTTCTCATGTTTTTCTTGCCCTATGTGGTTTTGAACCCCTATTGGACTACGAAGCTTTTGTTACAAACGGGGTTAGTTATCTCTTTGGAGAATGTTAGATATATGTTCTCTTATCTAAAGGTGCTTAAGGGAGTGAATGTTGCTTGGATTTTAGAGCTTTTCTTGATGGTTAGACTACACCCAAAGTCTATTTTGAAGGACTAGATTTATTTTCTCATTTTTCTATTGGTTAGGATGCATTCAAAGATTTTCTTGAGGTTCCTAATGCCCATGTTACCAAAGGATGTTGTGTTTTCCCTTTCTATTGGAGTGTTGGCTTTCTTCTAGGTTCTATAGTCAGTTTCTTCTATTGAGGTGAAGATTGCTCCTATAGAGGTAGAGTCCTCACCTATTGAGATAGAGATGGGTCTCTGGATGTGGTGGGAAGTTCTCTTTTCTAGTATCCTCTTATGATGTTCCTATTGAGGTGGAAGCTACTCCTATTGAGGTGGAGCTTGAGGACACTAGAGATATGTGGCTTTGGTGGAAAGGGTGTCCATGTCATCCTCTCCAATAGAAGGGGGCCCTCTCCTTTAGAGGTGGAGATTGAGTTGGTATGTTGGGATAGAAGTGGTTTCAAGGGGCTTCTTGCTTCCTTGAGTTCAATTTCACCTTTCAACTCTCTTATTAAGGTAGGGAGTATAGTTGAACTGGATGTTCTGAAAGGGAGCTCTTGCTTCCCTCTTTTTCATTTTTTCTCCTCTGGAGAACTAGTTTGGGTACTGTGGGTGTTCTATATCATTAAAGTTATTGTTTTTCTTGGCTTAGTGTTGGCTATTCTAAGCAGTTGGTTTGTTGTGGCATGGATGTTGCAGGATATGTTAATGAGGAGTTTGGTGGGATTTGATATCCTAAAAGGGAGCTCTTGTTGCCCTCTTTTTCATTTTTTCTCCTTTGGAAGACCAATTTGGGTGATGTGGGTGTTCTACATCATTAGGGTTGTTATTTTTCTTGGCTCAATATTGGTTGTTATGAGTGGTTGGCTAGTTGTGTCCTAGTTGGTGCAAGTTGTGTTTATGATTAGTTAAGGTTTAAGGTCCCTATAAAACCTGGTTGTATGGTTTAAGGTCCCCTTCAAAAACCTTTTTTTTTAGCATGAGTAATCTTGTTAATATTTTGATGGCTGTTGATGTTAGGTTTTTGTTGGTCTATGATTTATCTCTTAGAAGTGTTCTTTCTTTTGATAGGATTTCAGGTCCCTTCAAAGTCTACTTGTAAAGGGTTTTGGGTCCCTTCATAACCTATTTTTCCCTCAAATCAAAACAATATTATATGTAACATAGTCACATATACATTTGGGAGGACAGGAATAAATAAATTTATTAAGAAAGATAAAGAGGTTTTTATTTATACTAATTTAAACCCCCACAAAAAATAACCTAATTATTTTATGTACATAAATGATTATACAAATATATATTTGAACAAATGTGTTTATGAGAGTTATGTATGTATACGTAAAATAATATATATATATATAGTATTTTTTATCATTTCAAAATAATTAAATATATAGATTTGATATAACATATATAATTTGAAATATATTTTAAAACATAAATGCAATCATTTTTTGCGTACATTTTTTATAAGCATTTTGTGTGTATTGGAATTAATATATATAAACATATATTTATGAGTGTAGAAGTAAAAATTTTAAATGTGTGTCTTAAAAAATATAAATTAGGAGAGAATGTAAGGGCCCTCCTCATGTGATTCTATTATAACTTTTTCTTCCTTTAGTGTATTCCATTATTTCCAATTAGCTAGATCAAAAAACTGATGATTGATGTCATTATTAGTGGGCTCATGGGTGAACCTCTTGGAAATCTCCCTCTCTCTCTCTCCAAACACATGTTGAAAACATGTCATTTATGTCAAGAAATCACATGTTCATTTCATTAAATGTTTATAAGGGAAACCCCTAGTTCAAATATGTAATTTCATGCTTTAAACACCATTGATGTTATCAAGTTTAATCGTCTATGTTATGTACCTTTTAGCTCTTTAAATATAGCTTGTAAACTTAAAGTAAATTACTATGTAGAATCAAGATTATAATGGTAATAATTTGGTTTAGCTAAGATTTTATGTGATATTATGAGGTTGATTTTAATTTAAGAAACATCTTGCAACAAAAACAATTGATTGAATAAGAAGTAATAAATGAAGCTATATCTAGATTTAATTCAATGAACTACTAATGTGTTTCATACCTCTTGATGTGGATCCTAGTTGTGAGTGGGATTAGGACATTTTATATTCTCCCAGTGGTTGTAGGGGATGGATGGAAAATTGTATGCAAATATGAATGAAGGTTACGCCAACCAAGCTAAAGGTGAACCCTAGGTAAGTAGAGGTAATAAGTGATGTGTGTTCGATATCTTATTGAATAGTAACCCTCATCAATAAATATTTTTTTAAGATTAATTAAGTTCAATAGATAAATGATGAAGTCAAATTTTATAATTTCATCCTTCTAGAAGATAAATTCAAATTTTCTATATAATAGTGCATGACATTTTTATGTGAATTGCCACTAATTAAATCACAAAATTTAGATTAGTAAATAAAGTGATTATTTATGATTATTTAACCATTGCATGTATATTAGATATATTACTGAGGTGACTAATTAGTGCCAATGGGTCAAAAGGAGAATCGTCAAAACCCATATTCAATTTACTTAATTTATCGAAGTATTAAAGTTTGACCAAGTGTCCTAGGGAGGAAGGGTCAAATGTTGTGGTTAACACTTGTGAATCAATTATAGTTTACCTTGTGGGTTATTTGATTAAAAATAATGTGTTAGGATGTGTATGTGGTTAATAGGTTTAAGTGTCCCTTGTGTTTCCATTTCGGATATTTCTTTAAGTGATTTTTTAAAAGTGGTTAAAGAGCCAATTTTCTTCATTTTAAGGTGAAATTAGACCCCTAGGATAAGTACCTATGGGGTGGGGGCTTATTGGAAAAGTAACCTTGTCCTTTGGTCATGATTTAGCCCTTTAAAATCTCCTTGAAAGAAAGTGACGAGATTTGAAATATGGAGAGATGGGTGAAGACTTGTCACCATCCAAGCTCTCTTACCAAATTTGGATGAAGGGTTATGTTAAGCATGTCTCTTTTTCCCTATGTCTCACACATTTGTGAGCACATGGGATGCATGTGACCTTATTTAGGGTCTATATGCGGATAAGGGAGTGTGTTAGAGGCCATATTTCACCCTTTCATTTGGAGAGGATGAGCGACATGATGCTCCTTACATATACCTCTCCTCAAGCTTGAGAAACATCTTTTTGTTTTATTTTCTTTTGGAAGGGTGTTATTGTTTTTTTCCTAGAAAAATATAAAGGAGGTTTTGGAAAAGAGAAGATAGGAGTTCCTGCACTTGAATGTTGGAGATCAAATTATGAATGGCTTGGAGAGGGAAGGAGACTTCATCCCTATAGCTCATGTAGAGAGATAAGTTATCCCACTCCATCTATCTCTTGTTTAAGTAGTGCAATTGTATTTTGTATTTGAGAAGTTATTTGTTAAAAATGTTAGTATGAAAAAAAGTGGTGTGTTTTATTTAGTGAATTGTGATCTTGGGGTTTTTAGGGTTTTTGGGTTAATAAGTGAGTTTCCATGAGGGTGTGTTGTTCTTGTTTCATATAATGTATGGGTTGTGATCTCTTTGTTAATTTTGGTTCTTGATGATTTTCCTAACTCGAAGGGATGGCTAGAGCCTCTTGAGGCTTTATGATGTCATATAGGCATGGTAGGGAGCTTCTCTCTCCTCATTGGCATAACACTATCGATTTTCTCAACTTGCTCTTGTAGGGGACTATGAAGGGCACACAATCTACTAAGAGAGGGGTGAATCAGTAGATCTAGACAATTCCAAATTCTTAACTTTTACTATGGTTATCAAAGTATATGATTCTTCATAGCAAACCTCATGTAACCAAACAACACATAAAAGAGTAAAGCACAAAAGAGAACACTAGACATATGCGTCAAAAAACCAAAATGGGAAAAACCATGGTCAAAACAGCTACTTGGATCTATTGTCCAAATCTAGCCTCACAATACAGAAATGTACAAGTGAATTTACACATTGAAGTAAGCACCAACCTACCAGAGATACCAATCCCCTTATGTGTTTGTAGGCACCAAGCTACTAGAGACACCAATCCCCAACTGAAACAATACATCAGGTAGAACGCCAGTCCTATCAAATTACAATGGTAAAGCTTGTGGATCTTTAATGAAATACATACACATGTCAGAGTCACAACTAACACTCTTCCTCACTGCTAATGATCTTATTATATAGGTGCACACACTGGAACCTTTTATCTTCACCACCTCTTTAATCTACATCAACGACCAACTCTTCTTCACACAGGTGTAATTTTAATTCATGTAGCCATACTCGAATACTTACAATGCATCTAAACATTTGAAATATATACATGACATTACATTAACACTCTTCTATGTTGGTCAAGGATCCATAAATAGCCAAGATGACATAAGGTGGACCTAAGTTCAAATTACATGGAACATGTAACACATTGGTCCAAAAATAAATTTTATTGTCACCAAAATAACTTGATGTTGTATGGTACCACAAGAACCTTAAGTAGGTCCTATCTTAACACCACACACAATATTTGAATTCTGCATGCTACTAGTTATTACCGCACATGCCTTGAACACCAACTGGTTGACAAACAAATAGAAATAACTTTTTGTCACTTCAATATTTTTGCATACTGAACATATCCTTCAGAAACTCAAGAATCTAATAGAACTAGTGTAGACATACTCTCCTTTGAAACTACAAAGTGAAACTGCATTTCTAAAAGGAATGCTAACCATAATTATATTGCTAAAGAAATCTCTTTGTCTAGAAAATATCTCAAAACATGTTGATACAAACTTCCATACCACCACTATCATAGTGAATAGATGCAAGCACAATATTGCAAGCATACAACATTCATACACCCACTCCTTAGCAACCAATAATATATATTTCTTGATTTTGCATCTTGATAATAAAATTTCCAACACAAACCATACTGAAACTTCTAACATACAAAATGCATCAAACCTTATGCAAATCTTCTGCAACTCAAAATGATAAGTTGAGGGGAACATAATGACAATTCTAGTACTCCTACAATATTTTTCATCCTTTCACATCAATGACATTACTAACACCCTTTGACACCCTTTGACATAAATGACAACCTATGTTCAACAATATCCCCCTTTTTCATTGATGGAAAATAACAAAATGTTGGGCCACCGTCCTAGGTCACCAAACAAGTCGGCTACACACAAAGATATTTCTCCCCCTGATATAGATTTCTCCTTTGTAGCATTTTGAGTTCACTATCTCCCTCAACATTTCATCATTTTGAGTTCACTCTCTCCCCCTTTGACATCAATGGCAAAGGTCAACACTTTCTCCCCCACTGATACTAACCTCTACAAACACATGCTTCAAGTCGTAGGGAAATAACTACAAATACTGAGAAATATAGAGTATTTCTCTGAACCACCTTAACTGCAACAACACATTCTTCATTCTTTCGATTCTAAAAAATATTACAGTAACTTACATGAATTGAAAATAGGAACATACATGATTCACGCTTTCCTTAGACAAATTTCCAAATCACACAACCAAATCTACAACTGCAAAGAAATGTGGGGAATTTCTTGAAACTCCTTCAATGCAACTCCCCTTGACTCCATAACACTCTTCTTTTGAGTGGCAACGAGACCAATCTCACCCTCAACCTATGCTTCCTTTGATTCAAGAGGAGGGAGCAAAAACTCCTAACTTCTATTAGAGAAACTCAAATGTCTCCTTAGGAAGTGATTTTGTGAATATATCTATTACTTACTCCATTGTCTCAACATACTCCAACCTTACCTCTTTCTCTGCAATCTTCTCCCTCATAAAATGATACTTTATTGTGATGTGGTTTGTCCTTGATTGCATCACTAGATTCTTTGAAATGTTTATAGCACCGGTGTTATCAAAAGAATATATATAGGTTCATCAAATTCAATCTTCATTTCCTTTGAATTCTACTTCATCCAAAGAACTTGAGTGTGACATGGTATTGCAACAATGTATTCTACTTATGTTGTAGATAAGGAAATTGATTCATGTTTCTTACTCAATTAGGACACCAAAATGTCACCAAGAAAGAATTCTCCACCACTTGTGCTCTTTTGTTCATCAATGCATCCTACCCAATCTACATTTATGTATGCAGTTAAAGAGAAATTTTCACTCTTTGGATACCACAATCCAAAATCCTCAATAGCCTCCAAATACCTAAATATTCTCTTCAGTGCTTTAACATGAGTTTCTTTATGTGCTGCCCAAAACCTGATAACCACTCCAACTTCCTGCATTATATTTGGTCTAGATGTCACATACAACAAACTACCAATCATGGATCTAAACAAAGTCTAATATATCAGAGAAGATTCATCATATTTACTCAACTTGCATCTTGTAACCACAGGTGAACCCATTAGTTTGTAGTCTTCCATCCTAAACTTTCTTAACATCTCCTTTATGTACTTGTGTTGAGAAATGAAAATTCCTTTGTTTGATTGTGCAATCTACATCCCAAGAAAGAAGGATAATTATCCTAGCATAGACATTTTAAATTCATTCTACTTTACCTTCTAAAATTTCTTGCACATGTCATCACTAGTGCCACCAAAAATGATATCATCTACATAGACCACAACTATCAATAGTTGATCTCCTTCTATTTTTATGTATAGATTATTGTCTGAACTTCCTCTCTAGAACCCTTGCTACTGCAAATATCTATCCAACCTTGAATACCAAGCTCTGGGAGCTTGTTTGAGTCCATACAAATCTTTCTTCAATCTACAAACAAAATCCGGATTGTTAGAACATTGAAACCCTTCCAAGTTTTCAATGTAGACTTCTTCTAGTCGTCCATTCAAAAATGCAGACTTCACATCCATCGAGTATACATTGCAATTCTTGAATGTTGAAAGAGCTAAAAACATCTTGATTACTTCTAGTCTTGCTACCAAAGAAAATGTATCTTCAAAGTCTATGCCTTCAACCTATGCATATCCTTTACATACAAGTCTAGCCTTATTTCAAATAACTTCACCTTCTTCATTCAACTTGTTTTTGAAAACCCATTTGGTTTCAATCACATTCTTTCCTTTAGGTCTTGGGACAAGCTCCCAAGTTTCATTCTTTATGATTTGATTAAGTTATTCCTCCATAGATTATATCTATCCTTTGTCTTTTCTTGCTTCTTTGTATGACTTAGGTTATATCTTTGATAGTAATTCAAAGTTTACTTGCTTTCTTGCTCTTTCAAGTCTCTTATGGGTTAGAACCCTACTATCTTTGTCTCCTATGATCTGGTCTTCAGAGTGATTCTTTTGAACATACTTTGCTGGAGTTTTTATAAAAAATTCTTCTAGATCTTCAATACTATTGTGAATTGGTTCTTTATCATCTTCTACTTTTGGAATACCAATAGACTGAATAGTTTCATCAACTCTCACATTTTCACTTTCTACATTTTTTTCAATCTTTTGTTATAACATCTATAAGCTTTACTTCTTAAAGAATAACCAAGAAAAATTACTTCATCAGATCTAGAACCAAATTTACCCAAATTGTTTTCATCTCTTTTGATGTAGCACTTGCTTCCAAATATTCTGAGGTGTCTGACTAATGTCGGTCTTCCTCTCCATAGCTCATATGGTGTCTTATCAATCTTGTGTCTGATCTTAACTCTTATTAGAATGTATACAATAGTATGAGTAGCTTCTTTCCAATACATATCTGGTAGATTTTCTTGACATAACATAGTTATTGCCATCTCCTGTATAGTTCGGTTCTTCCTTTCTACAACTCCATTTTATTGTGGAGCTCTAGGAGCAAAGAATTATCTTCAGATCCCATGCTCTTCATATAATTTTTCATACTTCGCAGAAGTGAATTTTCTACCTCTTTCTAATCTCAAAACCTTGATTATCCTTCCAATTTCTTTCTCTACTAATACCTTAAATTCCTTAAACTTCTCAAATTCTTCTAACTTCTCTTTCAAAAATGTAATCTAAGTCATCATAGTGTAATCATCAATGAGCATCATGAAATACCTATCTCCTTGTAGACTTTTAGTCCTCATAGGTTCGTACAAATCTATATGAACCAGATCTAATGGTTTTGATGTGGAATACTCCTTAGCGGGATATTTGTTTCTTGTATGCTTCCCTTCATGACATGGCTTGCAATTGGTTGATTAAGGCTTCTTAATCTTTGGCATATCCCAGACCATTCCTCTTGAGCTAATATTTACAATATCATCAAAATTCATGTCCTAACCTTTTGTTCCAAAGCCATATTTCTTCTCTCTACATAGTGAAAAAAAATTCCATTCAGTTCACTGAGATGATAAATGCCACTATTTGTCTTTCTACCTTCCACAATCAGTTCTCCAGTGCTTGATTCCCTGATTTCACAATCTTCAACACTAAAAGATAGTTTATAGCCTTTATCACACATCTAAATGACATTTAAATGATTATGCTTTAAACCTTCAACATGCAAAACATCGTGTGTCTTTATTCTAACACCATCAAGACTTAAAGTACCCTTACTAGAGATTTTGGAAATTGAATTATTTCCAAGGGTCACAAAACCACCTTCAAATTTCTTGAAATACATGAACTTACTTTTATCTCCAAGCATATGGCTAGATCAACTGTTGTTTATGATTTGTAGATTCTTCTCCTTCTAAGCATGTAGAGCAATTTGAGAAATCATTAAGTTTTATGACTTATTTTCTTCAGGAACCTTCTTCCAGACTTTATTTGATTCATGACTTCTACTTTTTTGATCAATTTCTTCCACTTTCCGGTAGAGAAAGACTCGTAAAATTACTTCTACAGTTCCTTGCAATATGTCCAAAGTTGTTGCATTTGAGGAAAATTATATTAAAATTGTATAGAGGTGCAAATGAATTATTGCTGACAAAGTTATTTGTTCTTATTGAAGATTTTCTATAGTCCACAACCTTATGACCAAAAATGGTTGCAATTAAAACAAATACCAAAGAAAGGATAATTGAACCTAGTATTGTATTCTTTTCTTTCAGATCTTCTTTTGTTCGACACTTGAATAAAGTCATCATTGTGTGTTATGCTTTCATCACTTGCCATGGTCCTTTTAGACTTTGAACTTTTTGAGCCTGTCACTTCTGAACTTGCCTTAGAAATCTTCATAGACTATTTTGTCACCTTTTTTTCTAATCATCAAAACCTATTTTGGTTTCAATATGCAGAGCTTTCTAACTTCCCAATGTCTAATCTAGGGTTTTAGTACTCTTTCCAAACTCCATCTACAACTATTGATTCACTTTCTCAAGATCTTTTCTTATTGTCATAATTTATGTTTCAACTTCTCACAATCCTTATCTCTTGATAGAAACTTTTCTATTCAAACTTCTTCAACCCTTCTTACTTCTTCTATCTGAGTCTTCAAATCAACAATCATCTTTTCTGCTTTCTTCAAATCCTAAGATACCTTTTTCTTTAGCCATTACTTCTACAATTCTATTCTTCAGCCTTTTGATTTCTTTTCTAGCACACATTAATTCTTCCACAAGATCTACCTCAACTTAATTGTTTCCAGAATTCACTTTTGCATCTCCTTCAGTGGTCTCAAAAGCCACGAATACAACCTTTTTCTTTTTCATCCTCAAAGATATCTTCATCTTCTTCAATAGAGTAATCTTCTTCATCATTATTGTAGAAACTCTTATGTTTCCTTTGACCTTTATACCTTCCAAAAATGATTTCTTTCCATCCTTTTGCTCATTATTGTTAGAATTCTTATGGGGACACTTAGACATAAAATTTCCTACTTCACCACAATTGAAACACTTAAAAAGTAACTTTCCTTTGTACTTACAAGATCCTCTTTGTAGTGTTGTGACAAAAAAATCTTCTTCTAGATCTGATCCAATATTAGAATCTTGATCAACCTGCTTCTTAGTCACTCTGAAAGTAGCCTCTTTCCTTATAGAATCTTCACATTCAAATCTCATATGAAATGCAATTGGAATTCCATGCAATTCAATCAACTTCAAAGCATTCAAATCCTTAGTTTCTTCAATAGAAAAGACTTTAGAATCAAACCTTCTAGGGAGAGATATGAGTACCTTTTTCAGAACATTCTTCTCTTTCAAATTCTCACCAAGACCTCAGATAGAGTTGACAACTTCATCAACCCAGAGTATGAATGTAGCAATATTGTCATCTTTTGTCATCTTCAGACCTTCAAATTGAGCTCTATAAGATTGCGGCTTTTCCTCTTTGACATTATCATCACCTTCATATATTTTCGACAATTTATCCCATATATCCTTTTTTGTTTTGTATTGCATCACTTTTGCAAATTTAGAATTAGTCAATCCACATAAAACAACATTCCTTGCTTTAGCATTGAGTTCACAAGCTCTCTTTTTGGCCCGGTCCCTAGGAGGGTTTTTCAGGAGGCTCATATCCTTCTACGACTTACATCTAAATGTTCATTCCTAAAGCCTTTAAATAGGACTCCATCCTAACTTTCCAAAATGCAAAATTGGATCCATCAAATATTGGTGCTTTATTTCCAGAGATTCCTTCATGTGCCATCCTAGAGCTATCTTAAGTTGTTAGGCTTCTTCAAAGGAACTTGGCTCTAATACCAATTGAGGGGAACATAATCTACTGAGGGGGGTGAATCAATAGATCTAGACAATTCTAAATTCTTAACTTTTTCTATGGTTATCAAAGTATATGATTCTTCACAGCAAACCTCACATAACCAAACATCACATAAAAGCATAAAGCACACAAGAGAACACCAGATACACGTGGAAAACCCAAGATGGGAAAAACCATAGTGGGAATAGCTACTTGGATCTACTATCCAAATATAGCCTCATAATACAAAAATGTACAAGTGAATTTTACACATTGAAGTAGGCATCAACCTATTGAAGACAACAATCACCCAATGTGCTTGTAGGCACCAACCTACTATAGACACCAATCCCCAACTGGAACAATATGTAATAGGTAGAACACTAGTCCTACCATATTACAATGATAAAGCTTGTGGATCTTCAATGAAATACATACACATGCAAAAGCCATAGCTGACACTCTTCTTCACTACTAATGATCTTCCAATATAGGTACACACACTGGAACCTTTTATCTTCACCACCTTCTCTTCAATTTACACCAATGATCAACTCTTCTTCACATAGGTGTAATTCTAATTCATGTGGTCATACTCGGAAACTTACAATGCATTTGAACATTTGAAATATATACATGACATTACATCAACACTCTTCTATTTCAACCAAGGATCCACAAATAGCCAAGATGACATAAGGTGGACCTAAATTCAAATTACATGAAACGTGTAACACATTTATCCAAAAACATTTTTTTTACCACAAAATTAACTTGATGTCATGTGCTACCACAGGAACCTTAAGCAAGTCCTATCTTAACACCCCACACAAGATTTGTACTCTTCACGCTACTAGTCGTTACCACACATGCCTTGAACACCAACTGGTTGACAAATAGACACATAGAACCTTCTATCACTTCAATATTTTGCATGCTCAACATATCCTCTGAAAACTCATAAATCTGATAGGACTAGTGTAGACATAATCTCCTCTGAAACTGCAAAGTAAAGCTGCATTTCTAAAAGAAATGCTAACCATAATTATTTTTCCATAGAAGTCCCTTTGTCCACAAAATATCCCAAAACATGTTGATATAGACTTTTTGACCACCACTCTCATAGTGAATAGATGCAAGCATAGATCATTCATACACCCACTCCTTAGCAACCAATAATATATATTTCTTGATGTTGCATCCTGATAGTAAAATTTCCAGCACAAACCATATTGAAATTTCTGAAATACATGCATCAAACCTTCTACAAATCTTCTACAACTCAAAATGGCAAGTCAAGGGGAACATAATGACAATTCTAGTAGTCCAATCTTTTTCATCCTTTGACACCCTTTGACATCAATAACAACCTATGTTCAACAGACTAATGGATTCTTCGTTCCATTGAACTCACTTGCAATGGAGATCCTTGCAAGATAAAGAGGAGAGCATGGAATTGTAGATTTCCATGTAAATAAGAGTAAAGTTGTATGAATTTTTTTTCATATTTCTAATAAAAGAACACATATGGATTCCTCTTGTAAAGAAATTAGGCATAAATGAACAAGGTTGTTATTTTACTTACCTTGGAGAAAAATGTGTTGGATTAAGAAAATTAGTGTGTAGTTCATTGTATTTCACCTAATTCTTAGAGAAAAATAGTTATAAAGATTAAGCTTTGAAGAAATAAAAAGAAAAGAAAAGATGGTGTTCAAATATGTAGGAACAAAAGTTTCATTTTCTCATGTTAATTGACTTAGATGTTTATATGTCTCATCTTCATCTACGCACCCTTCTAAAAAAACAACTAAATAGGAACAAACATTGAGGCATTATAATTTTGTATTGTTAAATGAGCTCTCAATTCTTAAACAAATAAAAAAAGCGCTTAATCATTCAAATTAAGAGGAACTAACCCTCACATGATCCTATCATTTGTTGGAATGATTATAGTTGAAATATGGACTTAAATAATTATAGACAACTAATAAATTATATAGTACAATAGTGTGTAAACAAGTATATGAAAACAAAAATCAAGATTATTTCAGTAAATATAAATACTATATAAATTTAGTGTATTACATACTGACAAATATACTTAAAGAATAACGGTATTATAAAATTAAAAATATATTAACAAATTTACAACAGTATGCATAGAAATAAGCATAATAGTAGATTTAAATCAATTGTGATATATCTTGAAGCCTAAGATAAATTATTATTAACTTTATGTTAATATTTTCTACAAGAATGCCACATACACTTTATTTTATGTTGTTCTATGTCAAATAAGATAAAATAAATTTTAAAAAATAAATAGAAAAAAGCTAGTGACTAGGGGAGGGTGTATCCCTAACCCCCAACCGTAGGGGCACAACTCCTTGTGGAGGCATGACCCTTTATAGTGGTTGCAGTCCTATGAGAGTGTTCCTCACAAGGGACAACAACCCTCGCATGGGCATGGCCTATGACCTGTGACCTGTGGCCTGTGTAGAGCAACCACAGTCGTTGTGCCATATGAAAATATTTTCATACAAAAAAGGGGAATATGCTTTCGCTTTGTACCGCAAATCCACTTTCCTCCCCTCTCTGCAACGGTATTCGAAAATGAAAGTAAGTATACTTATACCAGCATCTAGTTATGCATAGCAAACAATATACCATGTTCTAATTACTCCACTAGTATCGATAGATTTGGACTACATACTCTTTTCCAAAATCCTATTAATCAAAGTTGTGGTCTATCCTATTTGGGTTATTGGGCTCTAGGCATCCCCATGCCTGGAACAACACCTTAGTTGTGCCCTAGGTAGGGTTAGAACCACATCCACCCCCTTCCTTTGTGCAAGCTAGATAGAAGGAATTTAGATTTGGCATGTAAGACTAGTTAAGAAAAAAGAAAAGGGATCTTTCGCTAATGATAGCCTAGGCTGTTACGTCTGGCTTCATTTTGGTTTAAATTCATATCAGTGTTAAGATTTTGTCCATGAATTATGTTCATCAACTATCTTTCGACATCCTTTATTTGGATTTTCTTTTTTATTTTCAATAAGATTTTGTCCATGAATTATGTTAATCAACTATCTTTCTACATCTTTTATTTTTGATTTTTTTGTAACATTTTGTTTTTCACATTAATTATAGAGTTCATCATTAGATGAGAAAGAAAATTAAGGATTCTTTAAACGATAATGTATGTATAGTGGATAATAAATGGGCTAGGATGAAAGGGTTTATGGATTCAAGAAACCTTGGTTGGAGCACCATGTGCTTTCTTCTCAACTTCAGTTTTGTACACTTGAGTTTTCTAGAATGATGGTATTTATCCTATTAGGAAAGATATGTATATTATGTCTCCAAAAATTGGTTTTAATCTTATTCTTGGAAGAAAGAGGTAATCCCCTCTCTCATTGTCAGAATACAGAGCAATCTAATTTATTATGGTTTCTGACACAAATCAGCTTACCACGAAAGTCAACTATCCCCATGGGTTAATTGTAGACGATAACACACCTAGTGGTTTATCTTAGGTGATTGAATACCCTTGCTATAGGGGTGAGTTTGTGTCTCCACTAGCAAATTTTTTTAATAAGAATTATTCCCTAAGGTTGGAAATAGATGTGGTTGTCATTATTTAGACATAAGGGTAATGGAGGGTGTCTTGGTCAAGTAGTGTCTTACTCTCAAGATAAGGATATCACATGTTATTTATGGAGTTGGTGTGTGCCTCGTCAAACCCATCTAGTAATCTTGATATTCTAGTAATGTTTTAGGTACAATTGTTATCATTGGTAATGTAGGGGTACATGAGACGTGTTTAAATAATGATAAAATTTGGCTAGGCTATGCATGTCCTTTCTTAGTGGGAAAATGAAATTAATAATGTGATATTAGTCGATATTAAGTGTTGTTACTTTCACTTATGATTTTAATATTATTTTGAACCATAATAATATTTAAGGTGACATTAAAATAGAAGTCACATATATACATATATGTTAAATTTAAACATAGGGATTAATATAGGTGTTATGCCCAACTAGTGTCATACGACTTGTTTGATGTGAAGAGTGTGAATCGGTATCATTAGAATCTTCAAAGAAAATTCAATGTTCTCCCTTTGTGATTTTATAGAGAAAACAAATCAAAAAAAGAGTCTGAATTTTCTCAATGTTAAAATTTTGGGCATGATAAAAAAACATAATTTTATAATTCTAAGAGGTGAAACATATTTTGCATAAATCAATAAATGAAAAAATAAAATAAAATCCTTAAACAAACTACAAGCTCTTGAGAGAGCTTTCTGCTCCCATGCCTCCTTTATCTCCTTGCCTTCCCTACACAATGAACAGAAAAAGAAAAAATGTCTTTATGTGTGATCTTAAGAACTAAGGCAACATTTAAAGTTGTCTAGGATTTAAGGGTGAAGATAGATCTCATCCAATGGATGAGATTTGTTGCTCACTCATGGAAAACCTAGCTATATAAGTTAACCACACTTTTAGTTAATTAAATTTAATTTTAGGAATTGAGTCATGGTGGGGGACCATATCCAAATTGGAGGATGACTAGATTTCATCTTTAGTGAATTTTGGCCTCGCGTGAGGAAGTAGGTGTTAATGATATTGTAGCTTCAGTCGTTCCTTCTAGCTCTGTCCTATTGAAGGAAGCATAAATTAAATGATAGCTTGTCGGCTATTTAATTTGTTGTCTTATATTTATGTGGAGGCTCGAATGTTTTGAGGCCGACCTCTCTTATATTCTTTATGATTGTATTAAGGCCGACATTCTTTATGATTATATTCTGGCCGACATCCTTTGTGTCTTGTAAATAACATTTATCTTGGCTGACCTTATGATATGAGGAGGTGCGACCTCTCTAAGTTGTATATATACAGTGCGAACTGCATACAGGGCGAACATTAAGAAAGTGCGATATATCATCTAGTGTGAATTATTTGCAAGGGCAAATTCATTGTTAGCAGATTGTGAATCATCAAAGTTCAGATTGCGAATATTGTCAAGAGCAAATAAGTCCGAATATTGTCAAGAGCGAACTCCTTCAAGTGTGAACTGTCAAGTGAATTCTTTGAGGTGCTTCAAGAACAGATTGCAAATTATTCCAGTACAGTTTGAAGGCTATCCAATGCTAAGTTGCGAATTCTCTTGAAGGTCAGAATTATACTGTCTAAAGTGAGGTTTGTATCTGTTCTTTGTATCTGGTGAAGGTACTGATTTTTGGCCTTGTGTTCGGCCTCATTGTAAAGTGAATTGTTGCTTTGCTATAATAAATATAAGAGAGATTTTTGTTGCTGGGTTTTTCTCCCTCAAGAGGAGGGTTTTCCCAAGGTATCTGTTGTGTTATTCTTTCTGATTTTGAATTATTTTTGTGCATTTAATATGTTCACTTAAATTTAACATGGTATCAGAGCGGGTTTGAGAGGATCGTGTTCAGATTATTGCATTCAGCTTATCCTAATTGTTCACTTTGTCAAGATGGTGAATGATTTGAAGGTTGAGGATTCAAGTGAATATTTGTTCTATTCAGCATTATCAAGTAGTGTACCTTCTGACACCAACACTTGGATAATCGACAATGGTGCTTCACGACAAATCACTGGTTTCAAGGAGCACTTATCAAGTTTGGTGGAGAAGGAGTCTTAAGAACAAGTCATCATTGGAGATGATGCTAGCTACTCTGTGAAAGGAATTGGGACCTCTACACTTCACTTGGATTCCGGCATATCACTTCAATTGGGTAATGTTCTTTATGTTCCTGGAATCAATCGCAATCTTATTTCCATATCTGCATTGGAAGATAAAGGATATCAAGTTGCCTTTTCCAAAGGCAAAGTTTTAGTATGGATGGAGAACTCTAGCTTCAAGAATGCTCAAGTAATTGGAGTTAGACATGATAACCTCTACAAGGTTTGCACACATTCTTTACAAGCATTGGTTCATGACTCTTCAAGTCTTTGTGATCTTTGGCATCGGAGATTGATTCACTTGCACTTCTGAGCCCTACCTATCATGGAGAAGATGGTGACGGGCCTTCCTAAGTTCACTCAAGAGCAGGAAGGCACATGCAAGGGCTACGCATTAGGTAAGAACATAAAAGCCCCTTTTCATAGTAGAGAAAATAGATCTAAGTGTATTTTAGACCTAATTCATTCTGATTTATGTGGTCCTATGTCTGTTCCTTCTTCAAGTGGTTTCTTGTATTATGTTCTTTTCATTGATGATCACTCTAGGAAGACTTGGATTTATTTTTTGAAATCTAAAGAATCTGAGGAAGTATTGGATAGGTTTAAAGAGTTTAAAGCCTTGGTAGAAAATATTTCTGGTAAAAGAATAAAAGTCCTTAGATCTGACAATGGTGGAGAATATACCTCTGGTAGTTTTCGGAATTTTTGTATTGATGTAGGGATTAAGAGGGAGTTATGTGTTCCCTATAATCCTCAACAAAACAGTGTTGTAGAAAGAAAGAACGGAACGATTGTGGAAGTAGCAAAGGCCATGATCCATGATCAAGATTTGCAAACCTTCCTATGGGCAGAAGCTTCTAGGATAGCTGTATATGTTTAGAATAGAAGTCCTCATAAGATCTTGGAGAATATGACTCCAGAAGAAGCCTTTACAGGGAAGAAGCCTGAAGTCAGTCATTTCAGGATCTTTGGTTGTCCTGTTTATGTTCATGTTCCCAAAGAAAAGAGAACCAAGTTGGAGCCTTCTAGCAAGAAGGGAATTTTTGTGGGATACAGTGAAAACTCAAAAGCATACAAAATCTACATTCTAGGTCAGAAGGTGATAGAGATCAGTAGGGATGTCACATTCGAGGAAGATATTGCATTCAGAAGATCGAGAGGGATTCATATGGAGATTGATAATGAAGAGTCTCCTCAGGATATGGAAGTTGACCATACTCTTGAGATTCAAAGGGAGACTATGGAACCAAAGGAAGATCTTGATCCAGTTGAACCCTTGGAACCTACTGATGGGCCTACTGACATTGTTATTGGGAGAAAGAGACCTCTATGGGCTAGTCGCACTATGCAAGAGGCTAAAAGCTTTGCAGCTCCTAGAGGCACATTCAGAGAAAGCAAAAGGCCACATAATTTCTCCAGTTATGTTGCCTTGATGAGTCAGATTATAGAATCTAAGCCTACCTATGTTGAGGAAGCTTCTAGTCTTCAAGTTTGGAGAGATGCTATGACCGAAGAGTATCAGTCAATTCTTAAAAATGATGTTTGGGATATTGTTCCTAGACCCGAGAGCAAGTTTGTGGTATCTTCTAAATGGCTATTCAAGATTAAGCATACTGCAGATGGAAGCATTGAGAAGTACAAGGCAAGATTTGTGGCTTGTGGGTTCTCTCAGAAAGAGGGAGTTGATTATGATGAGACTTTTGCTCATGTTGCTCGCTACACTTCTGTCAAAACCATCATTGTTGTTGCTGCATCTAGAGGATGGAAGATTCACCAGATGGATGTGAAGACAGCCTTTCTCAATGGAGTGATTGAGGAAGAGGTTTACTTAGAGCAACCTGATGGATTTGAGATTCATGGGAAGGAGTCCCATGTTTGCAAGCTGAAGAAGGCCTTGTATGGTCTTAAGCAGGCTCCTCGTGCATGGTACGAAAGGATTGATCGGTACCTGTCAAGTTTGGGCTTCTTAAAGAATGATGCTGATTCAAATCTCTACTTCAAGGTAATCAATGGTGATGCATTAATTTTGGTTTTATATGTTGATGATCTAATCCTTACTGGAGAAGATCACCTGATTCTTGAATGTAAGAAGGATTTAACTTCTGAATTTGAGATGAAGGACCTTGGGCTCATGCATTACTTCCTTGGCTTAGAAGTCTGGCAGAAACCAGATGGTATGATTCTAAGTCAAGGGAAGTACACCATTGATATACTTAAGAGATTTGGCATGATGGATTGCAAATCCATGTCTACACCTATGGAGACCAATCTTCATAAATTGAAGGAGGCTGCAGCTAGTTCAGATTTAGTGGATCCTACATTGTACAGACAGCTGATTGGACCCTTGATGTATCTAGTTAACACTAGACCTGATATTTTCTATGCAGTGAGTGCACTTAGCCAGTTTATGTGTGATCCGAGACAGATACATCTTGTTGTAGCTAAACATATCCTGAGATACTTGCGTGGCACAGTTGGATATGGGTTGAGGTATACTTCAGATGTAGACCTGGAGTTACAGGGTTTCACTGATTCTGATTGGGCAGGTTGTGTCACAGATCAGAAGAGCACCTCTGGTTGTTGCTTCAGTTTGGGTTCTGCTATGATTTCCTGGTGCAGCAGGAAGCAGTCTTCTATAGCATTGAGTACAGCAGAGGCCGAGTACATTGCAGCTTGTATGGAAACTCGGGAAGCAGTGTGGCTTCGCAAGCTCCTTGCAGGATTGTTTGGACAATCAATGGAGCCTACTATTATTCATTGTGATAATCAGAGTTGTGTGAAGCTTTATGTCAATCATGTGTTTCATGATAGATCCAAGCATGTTGAGATCAAGTACCACTATATCAGAGATATGGTACTGCGGAAGGCTGTACAGTTGAGGTACATTAGCACTAATGAGCAGACGACAGATATTCTCACCAAGCCTCTCGCCAGGATAAAGTTTGTGTACTTCCGAGATAAGCTTGGTATGGTGAAGAATCCAGCCTTGACTGAGTATGAGTCTCAGCATCAGTGAGCCTTGTTAATGCATTTTCTTCTGAGACAGAAGAATTTGAGGTGCAAGCCCTTGATTAATGCATTTTCTTCTGAGACAGAAGAATTTGAGGTGAAAGCCCTTGTTTCCACCCTTTGAGCTGAGTCATGGTGGTTGTCATGTGTGTGACTCCATGACAACATCACGTGAGAGAGTCTGTGATGATCTTCTTGTACTTGTGTTTCACCCTCTAGGAGAGCCATGGTGAAAGTCACGTTGAGGTGACAACATCACGCAAGTGATGAACACTTGTACATACCATACATGGGTGTAGCCATGATGGTTGATATCACAATGAGGTGATATGCTTTCACGATGAGGTGATAAGCTCCTTTCCATAACATGGGTGTAGCCATGGTGGTCAATATCACAATGAGGTGATATGCTATTTCACACATGGATGTAGCCATGATGTTCGTCATCACGTTGAGGTGATATCCTTCTCTTTATATCTGATTGCAGGCAATGATGGCTGATGGACCTCATATTGAGATGATTCGTATTGTGCAGCTGGAAGTTCTCTCCCTAGCCGAGAGGGAGTGTTAATGATATTGCAGCTTCAGTCGTTCCTTCCAGCTCTGTCCTATTGAAGGAAGCATAAATTAAATGATAGCCTGTCGGCTATTTAATTTGCTGTCTTATATTTATGTGGAGGCTCGAATGTTTTGAGGCCGACCTCTCTTATATTCTTTATGATTGTATTAAGGCCGACATTCTTTATGATTATATTCTAGCCGACATCCTTTGTGTCTTGTAAATAACATTTATCTTGGCCGACCTTATGATATGAGGAGGTGCGACCTCTCTAAGTTGTATATATAGAGTGCGAACTACATATAGGGCGAACATCAAGAAAGTGCGATATATCATCTAGTGTGAATTATTTGCAAGGGAAAATTCATTGTTAGCAGATTGTGAATCATCAAAGTTCAGATTGCGAATATTGTCAAGAGCAAATAAGTCTAAATATTGTCAAGAGCGAACTCCTTCAAGTGCGAACTGTCAAGTGAATTCTTTGAGGTGCTTCAAGAACAGATTGCAAATTATTCCAATACAGTTTTAAGGCTATCCAATGCTGAGTTGCGAATTCTCTTGAAGGTCAGAATTATACTGTCTAAAGTGAGGTCTGTATCTGTTCTTTGTATCTGGTGAAGGTACTGATTTTTGGCCTTGTGTTCAGCCTCATTGTAAAGTGAATTGTTGCTCTGCTATAATAAATATAAGAGAGATCTTTGTTGCTAGGTTTTTCTCCCTCAAGAAGAGTGTTTTCCTAGGGTAACTGCTATGATATTGTTTCTGATTTTGAATTATTTTCTGTGCATTTAATCTGTTCACTTAAATTTAATAGTAGGCATCCCACTTTGAGGTGGCATAGTTTGGTCATGTGTCAACATCTCGTGGTTTGTGTAAGGTCATCATGAAAGGAGTTACATATGATAGATTATTTGATGTAAAAGAGCATGTAAAAGAGAGGTTAATTTGGAATCTTAACAAGTATTATGAAAGATTTATACACTTGTCATGGAGCATCTTTTAAATATTTGAATGAACATAAATTGGGGCGCCCAAGTTTGGGTGGTCAAATATGACAAAATATGACAATGTAAGAGTTTGTAAGGAATATGCTAAAAATAATTGCAAATATGACAATGTAAGAAGCATAAGGAATATGCTAAAAATAGCTGTAAAGACTAAGACCAAAGAGGAGCATTGGGATTTGAACCCATGCTTTTAGACATCATACCTCTCATGGTTTTCCCAAATCTGTGATGTCCCCTATTTTATAAGGCCAAAAAGAGATCTTATTGATTACTTAAATATTAAATTGTCTTTTATTCTTTATAAGACATTTTAATTATTTAATTAATTAATTATGAAATATGACTTTATTAAATATAATTGGGTAACTATTGTGTTTATTAAAGTCATGAGTTTCATGAAATAGTTAAAGAGCCTTTTAAAGTCCGTAAAGAAGAATCAGTTACGCAAACTGAATATGGCGAAGTTATATTGCTTTGAGAGCCGACAGAAGATTATGACGGAGATTGGATTATGCTTTGGATTTCAGTATGGAGAAGTTTGAGAACGAAAACTCTCGGAGTTCGGGAGATCAAGCCTGGACGGAAACCCAGTCTTGACCATTTGTAGAATTTTCTAATTGCCTAATCATGTCGAACAAAATATTGTGGATGTATTTCTGAGATTTCATTCTTAGCTAAGGGCCAATAATATCTGGTCTGTGAAGGGGCGATATTATCTGGAGTTGCCAAAATAATGGCGGTGAAGATTCTTTCGAAGGTCTTCATATGTCTGTGAAGTCGTGAGTTTTCCCGATGCAAATATTCCAGACAGGCACTGTCTCTTAATTAATGATGTTGGTCGATTCATTGCATAAGATTTACTAATATTTGGCCGCTGTTATCGGGATTGCATATGTGTACAATTATCGGGGTAATTTTGAACATCGAGTTTATCTTATTTACGGGAGTCATGCGGAAGGGTCAAAGTCAGAGACGGAAGTTTACAAAGTGACCATGGCGTGGTTAGTATTGCATGGATCATTATCCCTGTATATGTGAAGTCGTCAGTTATCGGGCGTCATGCCTTTTGTGCCGGCAGAAGAGTCTCTCGGTGTTAATTGTATTGGTTACTTATCGCAGTCATTATTGTATTGCGTTTCTTGGGCAAAGATAAAGAAATCGCATCCTCTTATGATCACGGAAATACTTGTGTTGATGCCGTTACATTTTAAATGTGCATTTCATTGGAGTCACAGGACGACAAGGTTCCAAGGAGAGTCAAAGGATGGTGGAATCGGGCATATATGTATGGACCCCTGTTGGTGCAAACACATATTACTGCACAATATCGTTTGGAGATAATACAAGGGGTTGTGCCAATGTATTCTACAGCGTATGACTAGCACGTTTATCACCGGTATGCTCATTATACAACATTTCATGTATATTGTGAACCATATACTATTCTGTAGTGGTCTGTCTGAATGGAGAATGCGTTTCAAAATAGAGTTGCTCTAGAAATTATGAATGAATATAATGTTTTGTGTTGCACTTTAGTGATATTTCATTGAAGGTCATCTCTGTGCATTTGAACTCAGTAACGGAATGTATATGAATTTTCATATTTTACTGAAATGGTCATATGTTAGTTACTGCCCATGTTCAATTGAATGTCTGCATCTTTGTATAGAAATTTGGAGACTTATGTTCATGTATTCAATTAAGTTGGCAATATAGTGAAATTGCAGTCCTGTCTAGAAGTCTGGGCATGATACTTTGTTGTCAAGATGCATAGCAATATTAATCAATCAAGATAGAGCATAATTACATACATTCTACTGGACTGTTGGGTTATGCAATACCTTGTTCAATCTTGGAAACTCTTATTCTACCATTACAAAACCATAAATCAATGGACAAACATTGGGAACAACAAGGAAATTGGAAATATTATTGTAAGTCTGGGCAGGGGTCATTATAGTGGTATCAGAGCCACTATCCTGCCAGCCTAAGGGTTTTACAACTACATCAATGGATAGAATTCAGAGCAGAAGATTGATTCCTGTCTTTCTTACTGACTCACCAGCAAAGGGAAAGAAGCTTAGTTTGAAGAAACATTTGGAAGACCTTGCTTAATTGCAGCAAAAGATGGCTTGTGGTTTTGCTCAATCACAACAGAAATTTAACCGGGATTTGCACCGTCTTGCTAATTCGTTGTCAAGAGAATCTCAGCATACTAATGTCTCATACACACCTATAGGTACAAGAGTGCATGATTTATTGATGCAGGAAGAGGATAGTGAAATTACAAGGGAAGTTGGCAGAAATCTTTATGAAGAGTTTGAGAAACATGCTGATGTATATGAAGATAAAAGGACAGATTCTTGTAATGATGAACACTTGTTTGATCACAACTCTGTCCAGTCATTCTTGAGGGAAGATCATAATGCATCCACAAGCGAGCTGGTTGAAGAGTGTAATGCGTCCTTAAATGAAAGGGAAAATTCCAATGTTAACAAACCTTCTACACATGAAGACAAATCAGAAAAGGTAGTTCATGGCAGCTTTGAACAAAAACCTCTTTTATTGGAAGATCATTTTATGGTGAAGGAAGAGAAGATTGTGAAAGTATTATCAAGGATGGATGATACTCATAAGCATGTTGAAGACTTCATTAGGACAGCCCAAATTGAGGAAAGGCAAAAGGGAAAGATAACTGGTATTTCTCATATGCATTTGCAATCCATCAAAGAAGCGTTGGAATTCATAAAAGGGGATTACTTGCAATTACTGAGGGATAGAGACATGGCTGTCAAATTGGTGGAAGACAAAGATAAGGAAATTGTCGATCTTCGCCTTCAGTTGAGTACGACTCATAATTCAGTGTGCAAAGCAGAAAATCAGTTGTGTGTTGCAACCACTTTGCAAAAGCGAGAAGTCAATGCTAGAGACATGGAACCTAAACAGTTTGATGAAGATGGTTTGGAACAAGGGAAGAAAGTTGATATGATGGCTACAAGTGAGGTTTGTAAAAATCCCTATGAAGAATTTGATAGATAGGCAGATTCGGGTCATGAAGGCAAAAGGATAGAATCTGGGGTAATCTTACTAGAAGAACCACATGTGGCAACTGTACAAGAATGCAAAAGTTTTATAGTGGGTGGCATAAAGATTTCGATTGATAAATCTTATGAAGGTATGGGTTTTATTGGTGCTCCTTTGGTTGACCACAACGTTGTCCCATCATTCATGGTGGAAGATGTGAAGAAAGAATTTGTAGTTTCAAACAATAGGCAAGGTATGGAAACCAATGGAGAGACTTTTGATGAACACGATTTTGATTTCCTGAGTTTGGCTAGCAGTTCCTTGTCATCACATGAACCTTGCAGTGAGGTCATCCATGAGAGGGTTGATGAATATTCAGATTGCTCAGAGTCTGATTTTGTATCAGCAATTGATGAAGAATATGAGATTGATTTGGATACACCTTCAAGTGTGATCATTGACTCTCAAATTGGCTCCACTCCTACACGTTGAAAAATTAGAAGTAGGCATACAAGACGGGGAATTTGTGGATCTTTGTCTTCAAATGAATACGAATCATCACTCATTGCATAAATCAGATAATGCATCTTCTATAGCAGCCTCTACCCGGATGCAAAATGCAAGTTACATAGAATGTGAACAAATTGATGGAAGAATTGAGAAACTTCATGAGGAAACATCATGCAGCTTGATGACTTCATTTGATGTTGAGTTAGGTGAGACACCACCCCCTCTCACTTGGAAAGACCAGGAGAAAGATCAAGTTTTGGTGGTGTTTAGTGACTCCAAAGTAAGCATGGAGGAAACCCAAACGCTGATTTGGGACAGTAGCAATTTACTTTCCCATCCTCATGAATTTGTTGTTTATGACCATGAAAAAGTTAATGATGTTTATTCAACCATTGTTGACAACCCTCTTTTTGAGTTAAGTGCTGATTTGACTTTAGATAATCCACTCTTTGAGTTGGTGGATGAGGAGGTTCTTGATCCTGATGATGCAAATGATATGTGGGTTTCAGGTGTGGGTTGTGATTGTAAAATTGATCATACAATTAGTGGACCAGCCACTAATATCATGACTTCATATGCACATAATGATCTCCATAACGCAGATTTGGTTGAGCCTTTGATTTTTCATGATGAGTTTGAGGAGTTATCTTTTCTAGAGGCTCGCATGGTAGAGTTTACGTCCTTTAGACAAGCTTATGAAGGAGTATGCATGATTGCTAGCATTGTTGGATCAAATCTATTTGAACATGCTAACACTCTGATTGATTCACTACTTCCTTATAATGCATATAGAGCTATTCTATCTCCCAGGTATGGGGCATGCATGATTATTGTTTCTTCTGTTGAATGGCATTCTCTTTCAGCAGTTGATTGGAGGAGTCAGATGGATTTGTATCATCCTTTCCATGATGGAGGGAGACATAGTAATGAGCTTCTATCATCTTCTGACATTAGAGGTATCTGTGGCTTCTTCTGGAGTGAGGTTCTTAGTTGGATATATGGTGTTTGGGTTTATAACAACAACACATGGCAGATCGGCATGCTTGGTTATGCACCAAGGATAATCAGGGATCTTGGCCTTGACATGATTGGTGCATTGTTTCTTCTGGATCTTGTTGAGTGGCTTCACAACTTTCGGCATGACGAGATTCTTCCAGTGTGGGATCCAGGAATTTGTTTGGCAAGCAGAGTGCTTCACAGGTTGGTGCCCTATGATAGAGTTATTACAGTATGGGATCCAGGGATTTGCTAGCTGGAACGAACGTTTCATAGGTTGTCGCGGCATAACAGGGTGACTGATAACAGATTGATGCAGCAAATTGGCAGAGCAGTGTTTTTGAGATTGGTTTGGGATCCAGGTATTATCATGGTTGATTACATTGTCTGCATGAATCTTGGTGAGTTGCTCCGTATCTTGGGGTTTAATGGCATGCAAGTTAGAATGGCGCAGCGGATTGGTATACGTTTGCTTGGGACAAGCAATCTCCGAGAAGGGAGGACTGTGATGTCCCCTATTTTATAAGGCCAAAAAGAGATCTTATTGATTACTTAAATATTAAATTGTCTTTTATTCTTTATAAAACATTTTAATTATTTAATTAATTAATTATGAAATATGACTTTATTAAATATTATTGGGTAACTATTGTGTTTATTAAAGTCATGAGTTTCATGAAATAGTTAAAGAGCCTTCTAAAGTCCGTAAAGAAGAATCAGTTACGCAAACTGAATATGGCGAAGTTATATGGCTTTGAGAGCCGACATAAGATTATGACGAAGATTGGATTATGCTTTGGATTTCGGTATGGAGAAGTCTAAGAACGAAAACTCTCGGAGTTCGGGAGATCAAGCCTGGATGGAAACCCAGTCTTGACCATTTGTAGAATTTTCTAATTGCCTAATCATGTCGAACAAAATATTGTGGATGTATTTCTGAGATTTCATTCTTAGCTAAGGGCCAATAATATCTGGTCTGTGAAGGGGACATTATCTGGAGTTGCCAAAATAATGGCGGTGAAGATTCTTTCGAAGGTCTTCATATGTCTGTGAAGTCATGAGTTTTCCCGATGCAAATATTCCAGACGGGCACTATCTCTTAATTAATGATGCTGGTCGATTCATTGCATAAGATTTACTAATATTTGGTTGTTGTTATCGGGATTGCATGTGTACAATTATCGGGGTAATTCTTAACATCGGGTTTATCTTATTTACGGGAGTCATGTGGAAGGGTCAAAGTCAGAGACGGGAGTTTACAAAGCGACCATAGCGTGGTTAGTATTGCACGGATCATTATCCCTGTATATGTGAAGTAGTCAGTTATCGGGTGTCATATGCCTTTTGTGCCGGCAGAAGAGTCTCTCGGTGTTAATTGTATTGGTTACTTATCACAATCATTATTGTATTGTGTTTCCTGGGCAAAGATAAAGAAATTGCATCCTCTTATGATCACGGAAATACTTATGTGTTGATGTTGTTACATTTTAAATGTGCATTTCATTGGAGTCACAGGACGACAAGGTTCAAAGGAGAGTCAAAGGATGGTGGAATCGGGCATATATGTATGGACCCCTGTTGGCGCAAACACATATTACTGCACAATATTGTTTGGAGATAATACAAGAGGTTGTGCCAATGTATTCTACAGTGTATGACTGGCACGTTTATCACCAGTATGCTCATTATACAACATTTCCTGTATATTGTGAACCATATACTATTCTGTAGTGATCTGTCTGAATGGAGAATGCGTTTCAAAATAGAGTTGCTCTAGAAATTATGAATGAATATAATGTTATGTGTTGCACTTTAATGATATTTCATTGAAGGTCGTCTCTGTGCATTTGAACTCGGTAACGGAATGTATATGAATTTTCATATTTTACTGAAATGGTCATATGTCAGTTACTGCCCATGTTCAATTGAATGTCTGCATCTCTGTATAGAAATTTGGAGACTTATGTTCATGTATTCAGTTAAGTTGGCAATATAGTGAAATTGTAGTCCTGTCTAGAAGTCTGGGCATGATACTTTGTCGTCAAGATGCATAGCAATATTAATCAATCAAGATAGAGCATAATTACATACATTCTACTGGACTGTTGGGTTATGCAATACCTTGTTCAATCTTGGAAACTCTTATTCTGCTCCATTACAAAACCATAAATCAGTGGACAAACATTGGGAACAGCAAGGAAATTGGAAATATTATTGTAAGGCTGGGCAGGGGTCATTACAAAATCATTCATGGTTTCTAGATTGTACTTCTATTTATTAGTGCCTATATTGTAGTTTGTATGGTTGATTTGTAGGTACCATTATATTGTTGGATTTACTTCAATTTTACATGTTTGTGAAACTCCTATAATAGCTTGCTTTGCACCTATATTGTATTCCATTGGTTTAAAGAATAATACATTGGTCTACTTTGAAGTGTGGATTTTTTCTCTCAAAAGGGTTTTCTCTACATACATCTTGTATTATGATACACTGCATATTTTATGTTCATGTGTGATTTTAATTTGCACATTGCTCTCCTCATTAGATTTGTTTAGAAAATGTTCATGTACCTTCCTTTTAGTTCTTTCCATAGGGGTTTGATACAAGACTACCTTCGAAAATTGAGTAATCAACATAAACCAAAAAATTGATTTATTTTGCTTATTAGATCTAAATAACTTTGGAAATTTAAACTTGAACCACCTTCCCTCTCAAAACGGCACCCTACATGTGTAAGTCTTCACTTGCCACATAAGATGTTGACTTACAATACAAGTGCTTGGTGAGGGGTTTGCATGACTTAATTTTGGAAGGAATGTGATTTCTATGTACCACCTTTGTTTCAATTCTTCAATTCTCAAATGTTGAGCCAATGTGAAAGAGGATTTGCAACTACATAAATTTTTTTGTCTTATTTGTTTAACTCTTGCATGATCAATTGATAAATTGTATGAGCCCTAATTGAGTTTTGCATGTCAAAATTGTTTTCTCTTAGAGGGTAACAACCTCCCTAAGTTGTTAGCATGGAGTTAACTCCTGATTTCGCTATTAGCTTTGGAATTAAGCACCAAATGAAGGAGGGACTCCTATTTTCTCCCCTACTTTTTATGTTGGTCTTTCTTGGAAATTTCCAACTTGGTGATCTCATTTTGACACCACATTGAAGAAATTGATGAGTGGAGAATGAGTTTGTGTCAATTTTCCATATTTTTCCATGCATATTGAAGGTGGTAGAAGACCTTTGAATAGTTGGCTTGCAAGGGCTCAAGGGTGGAGATTGACTCAATCTAAGAAACAATGTTGGGCTAGAGAGCTTAAATTTTTTAGATAGTGCTTGTAGTTGTTTCATACTTCAGTTTGGGCGTTATTGGGCATGTTTAATATTCATTTTGTTTTATATCTTAGTTTTAGTGTTCAAAATTTTCCCATAAAAACGAGTATGAAAATAAAATCTGATTTCTATATCATGGAATCATTTGAGTTGTGAAAGGGTGTTTAGTACAAGTTTAAAATCAATAATCAAGTGCACTAAAATTCTCCAAAATTTGTGAAAGTTGGAGTTGCCAATATCATGTTTTTGATGATTAGTTTGTTGCAGTTTGTATGTAGATTTATATGTAAAGAGTAAACCTTCGATGTCAACCAGTCAATAGTTGTAGGACCATGTTTGACCTTATAGAAGTATGCCTTCGATGTCAATTTGTCAATTGTTGTAGGACCATATTTGACCTTATAGAAGTGTGTTGTGATGTGTTGTTGCAAGGGAAAGGTCATCGATCAGTTGGTCCCCTACCCTTGGCTACATCAATATGTCAAGATTTAAAAGGCTTAAGTGTAGAACTTTGAATAGCTCTAAGAGCTAGGTGTTAGTAGTATTAATTAACACAATATCATTCATTTTTCTTGTGCATATATTTCTCATTATGTGTTTATGCATGTCCATGCTTGAGTTTCCTACTCCTCTAAGATACAACTAAGCACAGATAAAGTAGAAAATAACAGCTTTTTAAGTGACAGATGAATCAGCTTCCCAAGATTTTATCATATGCATAATTGCTAACCACTTCAAACCTTTTTTTTATTAATATATGCAAACTGTGACTTTACTTCTATTGACACTAGAAAATCCTCATTTATTTATTTAGTAAGATTAAAATACCAAACTTCAGAAGGCCTTGAATTATTGTAAGGAAAGAATTTATAGCCATGTAATAGTATCGTTGCGTATTACTTTAGTTTGGTAAAAATGGAGATAAAACATGGATAATACAAAGGCCTGCATGGCACTATCAATACACTCCAGTATTTGTGACATATAGAACGATGGCCTACCAAGACCCTTCCTAAAACACTAAATTGACACTTTAATTTGTGCAAATAATAACGTCAAAATATTCCACCTTCCCTTAACTATATGCAAGCCACCATTACCATGTCCAACTAATAGCTTCAAATATTCTACCTCCACTTAATTTTATGCAGGTCACCATTGGTTCCAATGTTGTGAATCAGCTCCTTCATCAAACCCACTCGAACCCATGACACTAAATTCTATTTGTTTACTATGCTTGGATCTCCTACGCTCATCAAACTCTACCCACCCTTCAACCTGAAAAGAAAGCAAGCTATATATTAGCTATTGATGTAAATAACAAGGAATCACGGTCCAAATGTATTTTATTCTTAGATCACTTGATAAAAATATAAGCATACCTCACGAAGATCCTCTATTGTAACTTCGTTGCCATGTAGATCCAGAGTAGAAAGTTGTGAACAGCCCTTCAAAACGTTTGCTGGAAACGATCTTAATCCATTGTTTCCCAGTTGTAATACCTGCACATAAGAAAACAAAGAATAATAATTAACTTTCACACTCGTCAACTTCAGAAAGATAACTTATATTTCCTACAGATTTAGTTTCTACGGTACAAATCAGCCCAGGTACCGATATACGAATTCAGGCCCTGGTACAGATATAAGAATTCAACATTTTTTTGGACCATAAAATTGGTATAGCTTGAGAAAATCCGTACAAAACAATCTAAAACATAAAAATAGAGACAAATCTATAAGATTAATATTTTATGGATAAAATAAGCAAACAAATAAATTGTTCTCTAAGCTACATATTTGAGTTTGGAAAGAAGGATAAAATTCCTGGAAAACTCTCTAAAGTTAAAGAAAATCAACAGTAAAATTTGTCTAAGAATTATTTTTGTATTTTATCATTTTCTTTAAAACAAATGCATGTATATAAATGAATTCACATTTTAATATGAGCAAATAGGTAAAATTTGTAGAAGTTTGAATTTTATTTTTTATATTAAAATATATTCAAAAAAAATATTAATTGAGAATAGAATCTTTTTTGTTTACTTTATTCATGGTTTAATAAATAAAAATAAAAAAATTACTATAATACATGCAAATTTTATTTTATAAATTTTTCTTTGAGTTAAATTAAAAGTACCTCAAAAATTTATAATTATGTCAGGAGCCATAAGCTACAATGGAAGAAAAGGAGCTGCTGGAGTGCAATAAAAACTTTGAAAGATATCCTGGATTTCATATTGGATCTAATAGCAACCTTTAAGATTGCTGTTTTCAAACTAGTTATATTTAAGATATCTGAGGTAGTTGTTTTATATCTAGACACCTAGACATGTGAAATAAGAAATAAACTTTCCAAATAAATACTTTAAAAGTTAAATGTCTTTATATATCATAATAATATGTTTGTCAACAATAGAAGGTTGTTATGGGTTCCTCAACCTTCATATTATATAGCCAAAAGAATTACAAAAGGTACAACACCATAAAGACTGAAACCAAACAAACCTGAGAACAAAGAAGGAATATGGTTGGAGCAAACTACAAGACCAAATCAAAGAAATATTCCTTGACCTGGGACAGTGGCACATCAACCCACATAGAAGAGGATTCCCCACTCACCACTCAGCACAAGCCACCACCCAAATAAACCATCCTAGCAAAGTAACAAATGCTTGATGGCTCTTTTAACCCCTTTAACTCCTTACAAAACTAGGTGACAAAATAACAACTCACTAACAAATAGGAGAGAAGTCAATTGCAGAAAGATCATGCCTTTCAAGATAGGAGCCAAAAGATGAAAAAACACTACATATTTTCAATATGGTTTGCCAACAAAAGGAACTGATTTTCAAGCTCCTAAAGGAAAACATGGAGACCAAGCACTTAAAACTAGAACAGGTGAGTAAAAAAATTGCAAATTCCAAAACCTTATCCAAACCTCCCCTGAATTCTAAAAAACAAATAATGCTCAGCTATTGCCTTCTCTAAAACTTAGTTGGGGATGAAGAAATACAAGTCATTGACAAACTTTGACACAACAATCTCCAAATTTAACATACTGCACATTTCCATCCCCAATAATCCTAACCCATAACAGTTTGACCACCTGCATGACTTGACTGAATGACGGATATTTTTTCAGTCTCTCCTCAGAAATGTGAGACCTAAATGCCATTTCCCTTTTCTTGATGTATAAGAAAAACATTGGCTCCATGACCATTAAGAAAGGGAAACAAGGCATTGCTAAAAGTGAGACCGATGAGAAAAGGTAGCTGAAGTGATTGGTAGACACCACAGTTCCACAAAGTTTCCTGATGGGTGGATGGGGGGATGATGGGAAAAGTTTCAGGGATATGTGGAACAAGGGCCTAAGTTTGGGGATGGCGGAGGAGCAGCACAAATACATATAGTACTTGAAAAATTAGTTATAAAAAGATGTATAATAAGTACAAGAATTACAAATGAAACTTTGACTTACAAAGTAAACTACTAAACGGTAAACACATTGCAATGATTGCATTGCACATTAACAATGAAATGTTGAATTTGGAATTTATATTATAATTATATTCAAAATTTCATAATGATGATTGCAATGTTTAAAATAACTAAATACAAATGAGTCAATGACTGATGGACAGATGCCTCCAATCATCCCCAAAGTTCTTGCCAAACTCCTCACTAGAACTACTAGACTGCACAAGCTCAAGCTCCTCCAAACCAATACCAACCAGCCTTGTCTATGTAGCATCATCATCAACCTACGTTGGCTCCTCTGGCTCTACAGCCCATCAAGCTGCTAGAATGTCCTTGAATGTAAATGTGTTAGAATCAATGAGATGCAAGGAACTATATACAATCAAAAGCTTTTTTTCCCTCCTAGAGGTAAGCCCACTCCTCCTAATGGAATGGATGAAGGCTAAGTTACCGGCTCACTTGTAGGTGACCTTGGGTCTTAGTTCGGTTCAACCTAGGTTCGAGGTCTACATTGTCCACTGTGGGTTCGGACAAGAACCTGCCCAAAACCTCTGGGTTCGTCCCAAACAAACACGGGCAGAATTTTGCCCTCTCATGCATCCAACTGGTGAATTTCGCCTTTTTGTTTTTTTTGACGTTTTTTACTCTAAAATGTGCCATTTGCCCCCCTAACCCTAAAATATGACATATGAAACATCCAAAAGGTGAAAGTAAACTCACTTTTCATATTGTGAATGAAAGCCAAAAATATTTTCCTCTATTGCTGAACTTATTTTCTCGCATGCCATTGCATGAATAGAGTTGAAGATTGATTGTTGAACACTCCAACTTGGTGGTTGTGCTATTCCTACGCATTTGCAAGTGTTAATTTGTTTTCAAGGAGATTGTAGAAGATTGCAGAGGAAGATTTCTTCAAAAGAGGTAGGTTTT